>JARBWK010000007.1:125718728-125732586 GCA_030556195.1 Anolis apletophallus
TGGGACAGAGAGAGATCTTACATGTCAGCCGGGCCAGATCCCTCTCAGCGAGTTCCTCATTCACCGGGGCCCCCCATGTTGCCCGGATGGCATCCAGAAAAGCCCGCAGCATGTTGGTATGGGGGGACTGCGCCCGGATCAACACGGTGGCCCACGTTGCCGCTGTCCCTTCCAGCAGATTGAAGACAAAAACCACCTGGGCTCGATCGTTGGCGAACTCGTTGGGGCGTTGCTCCAAATAAAGTTCCACTTGGCAAACAAAAACCTCCACCTGGGCCGGATTGCCACCGAAGCGGCCGGGTGGGCTCACCCCCGGGTGCCGTCCGGCCCGGGTCCGCAGCTCACCCAATTCTCGTTGCATCTCTTGCACCTGGGCATCGGTCAGGTTAGCCATGGCAACAGTGGGGACGATGGGAGCCTGGGTGCGCTGCCGGCGGTTCCTGGTACGTCCCGTGGTGCGAAAAGGGGTTCAAGGAGTTCTCCGGCCAACTGTCACAATCGCCGACTTAGAACTGCCTCTTTAACACACACACGGAGACGTAGCAAAGGCTAACTACTTTATTGAGTATATAAAACAGTTCCAAAGGGTGAATAGTCCAATAATATGAAAGAGTTCCAAGTATAAAGCAAGTAGTCCAAAGTAACGTAGCAAATAGCTTGAAGCGTGGCAAGGCTCCGCAAGCCAATGCGGATCAGGAAACAGGGCAAGGTTTCGCAATCCAATGCGAATCAAGGAACAGGACGAGGTGCCGCAAACCACTGCGGCTCAGGAAACAAGGCAAAGGCAAGGCAAGGCTTGATGACCACTATTGGCTTGTGGTCCCACTCCGCTTCGCGCCTATTCAGTATAGACGTGGCCGGAGAACTGAGGATCAGTTCCCACGGGGCCGTACTTAATCCCTCGGCCGGGACCCCCGACGATCTAGGGCCCGGCGCCTCCAGTCTCTACTCTCCGAACGGTGACGGTCTAGGGACAGATGCCAGCTCCTCCTGCCCTCCTCTATGTCCCTGCGCCTGTTATGAGAACGGCCCCGCTCTTCCAGCCTAGTATCGCTATCTTCCTGAGAAACAGCCTCCCCCGAAGTTTCCCAGCCGCTAGCCTCCATCTGCTGCTCGGCCAGCTCCTGGGAACCTCGGCCATTTGGGAATTCATAACTATCTCCGCTATCTGCTTCGCTGCCTCCCATCTCCACCTGGTCCGCTCCTTCCCCGGGAGAATGCTCCCATTCAAGATCCCACGCTAAACTCTCTACAGGTGAACTGGGCAAAGGCACGGCTGACCAATCTTGCTCTGGGCCTTCCAACTCATCCTCCGAGTCCCTTTCAGCCTGTGCGGGTCCCAATGCCAACGGGACCCCCGGTGCGTCACCCCTCTCCCGTGGCCCGGGCGGACCCATGGGTGCTACAGATTATGAGAACTCAGTATATACAACTGAACATGCATACAGATCTCTTTATAAACAGGCTGTCCACGAGAGTCCTTCAATGCCTCAGAGCAAAATGAATAAGAATGTGAGAATTCTAAACAAGTAAAATGCTTAGATCAAAACAACTTCCACTTATCATTCAGAACTGAAGGTGATGTTCAGGTGCTGTACCTCTACCATTCATATAGTCCAAACATCACCCGAGGCCATCCTGAGGTCTGTTGAAGGGACACTGATTTCCATTCCGAGTGTGACCTTATCTCCCAGAGGAGCAGAGTAGTTTAGTGCCATCAGCAAGAGGGGGCAGACAGCAATAAATCTCTGTCTTTTCTCTTCTTCCCTCCACACCTTTGCCACTTTGCTTCAAATTGCATTGCAATAGTGAGCTGGAAACTAAGTATGCTGAGACAGAGAAAGTGTGTGTGTGTGTGTGTGTGTGTGTGAGAGAGAGAGAGAGAGAGAGAGAGAGAGAGAGAGAATGCTTACCCAATTTTCCCTATCATTACACTGCAATTAATTATTCTGTTTCCTCTATTGTGCATTCCCTCAGCCTCATAAGAAGGCAAAGGTGAAACCATTCTGAGCAAATCTTGCCAAGAAAACTCCTTTAGAGATTTGTCTTAAGGTGACCATAAGTCAGAAATGACTCAAAGGTACTCAACAATAACAGAAAATGGGCTGTTTACAACATATGACATGTTTTACCATTTTTATTTCAGTTTTCCATCCAAAAATCGTATTCATTTCTTCATGTGTGTTATTCAAATTGTACATCTAATTGAGAGTAGAGTTGTGAAAATGTCAGTGCTCTGACTTACTTGGATGTAGGAGGGTTCCTTGTGACTCAGTGTGTATCAAAGTGTGTGTGGAGAACTGGATGCCATTTTCCCCAGATATGTTGACTTTCTCCATCCCAGAAGTCCTTATGGTTCTCATATTTTAGTGGTGAAAGTAGGAAAACCTGCTGATTGAAATCAACTTACTGATTGGAGGGGATTTTCTGAAAAGAAAATACTTTACACAGCTCCACCTCTGCAACAGGCTTCCTGGAATGTAGTATATACTGTAAATTTGGAAGGATATGTTACATGCTCTGTGATTGAACACAACAAGCTTTAGAGTGCTTTCACAATGTTGAAAAGATATGCAGATCGCCCAAAATGTATTCCTACAAATGTAAGAATAAATGTGTTCACAACCGTTTTTATATTCTTGATAGAACTCAAGACAATGTAGAAAGATATTCAAATAGGCTTCCATCCCAGAGTCTCCTTTGCTTCATGTGCTCCATACATTTTAACCTATATGCATGTTGTAGAGATGTCTACATTTTATGACATATTTGTTGTATTATTTTTTTAAAAAAATGAATGTGTATGAATAGTTATCCACATACTTGGAAAGCATAGCTGAAAATAACCAAAGTCCTTTAAACCAGGGCTGTCCAACAGCCGGCCCGGGGGCCGTATACGGCCCCCAGTCTGTTGGACACGGCCCCCGCTATGCCCCCGGCTGCCATTTAAAAATTTTTTAAAATAAATTTTTTTTAAAAAAATGGCGGGGGGGGGGCGGGGCAGGGAGGAGGAAGTGAACCAGCTCCTCCTCCCTGCACTGCCCCCTCCGTCCCTCTCTCCGCGCCGCTGCTGCGAGATCGCAGCGGCGGGGGAGAGGGACAGGAGGAGGAGGCGGGGCAGGAGAGGGAAGGAGCCAGCTCCTCCTCCCTGCACTGCCCTCTTCTTCCCTCTCTCGCCGCCGCCGGTGAGAGAGGGACAAGGGGCGGTGCAGGGAGGAGGAGCCAGCTCTCTTCCTCCTCCCTGCCCCGCATCCTCCTTCCCTCCCTTCCCACCGTGGCGGGCGGCGATCTCCAGCTGCGGCGGCGGGAGAGAGGGGCAAGCCGTGAGGAGAGGCTCCCCGCAGCTCACCCCTTCCTCCTAAAGCCGTGACATGCTGGCTTCCTCAGAAGGGCGATTTCGGCTGCTTCGCCCTTCTGAGGAAGCCGGCATGTCACAGCTTTAGGAGGAAGGGGCGAGCCGAGAGGAGAGGCTCCCCGTGGCTCGCCCCTCTCTCCCCGCCGCTGCGGCCGGAGATCGCGCCGCGGTGGGAAGGGAGGAAGGAGGATGCAGCCGGCTTCCTCTGTAGCCCCTCCTGCTTCTCCCTGCTCGCACCGCTGCTCGGATCCGGGCGGCAGGTGCGAGCGGGGAGAAGCAGGAGTGGCTACAGAGGAAGAAGGCAGCCGGCTTCCTCTGAAGCCACTCCTGCTTCTCCCCGCTCGCACCGCCGCCCGGGATCCGAGAAGCGGTGCGAGCGGGGAGAAGCAGGAGGGGCTACAGAGGAAGCCGGCTGCCTTCTTCCTCTGTAGCCCCTCCTGCTTCTCCCCGCTCACCCCTGCCGCCCGGGATCCGAGGAGCGGTGCAAGTGGGGGGAAAGAGGAGGGGCTACGTGAGCGAGCGGCCCCCCCCCTGCCCCCCCCCCATGAGTGGCCCCGCCCCCGCTCACTGATCACCTCCAGCCCCCCAGGTGATCAGTGACACTTCTTCCGGCCCTTGGGCCCAAAGAAGTTGGGCAGCCCTGCTTAAAACCATGGAACATTAATAGTTTCTTTCTCCATCCCTTCTCTCTCTCTCTCTCTCTCTCTCTCTCTCTCTGTCACCCTCTTAGGCTTCTTGGCACTTGACCCCCCCCCCCGGACAACAGACAAGGCAGCTGAGGTACAACTAGCTTTATTGATTATAAGGTAGCAAGGTAAATATATAGTCCAGGAAGCCTTTAATATGCAGCCTCTGGTTAGCAGCAGATACTGGAATCAGCAAGGCTTGAGTATCCGCAACAGCAGGATCTCAAGCGGAGGAAATTCGGGAACAAATGCGGGATGCGATAGATAGTCTCTGAGCCCCTGATTGGCGCAAGAAGATCGGGCGGCTTTAGGAACTGCAGGCAAAGTCAATGCAAAAGAAACACAGCTTTCCCGCAAGGCTCGGCAATGAACAGGGACAAGGCTTGATGCTGGAACGAGGCAGCCGAGACAGGCTGACTGGCTGGATCTTAGAAGCTGGCCGCAAGGCCCGGTTCACAATGGCATCATGCCAATAGCGGTCGTTGGTACGAATGCCGAAGTGCAGGATCCCACAGCCTTTATAGGATTTCTTCCTGCAGAGCCCAGTGCGTCGAACATCAAACCCGATGATGGATGGGCCTTAGGTTGTTTTGAGAACCTCAGTCTTGAAGAATGTGGCGCCTCGTTAGCTCTAACCACCTGGGCTGGGGAGTAGCGCTTCCAGCTCCTAGTGCCCACTTCTGCTATCAGCTTAGTGGGCTTTGCATGGCCTTGACATGCCTGTACCATAGCATCTCCTTTGGACAGTGCAGGAGAGCAGTAAAGAGGCCCAAGACAGGGGCTGGGAGTTAACACAGCTGTGCTGAAAAGCTTCTCAGAAACAGGCAGGCAAAATACAGACCCAAGGAAAGATGCTGTCTGAAGCCCTTGAAGCCCTAGGGGTGTGACTCCTCTCTCTCTCTCTCTCTCTCTCTCTCTCTCTCTCTCTCTCTCTGTGTGTGTGTGTTTGTATGTATGTATGTATGTATGTATGAGTGCTGGGGATGGATCATTGGTCAAAGATACTGCATTTTTACTCCTGTTTCCATGCACCACCTTCAGCAACAATGATTTAGGACACTCCAGAGGTCAAAAACTGAGAGCTTGTAAGTGGTTAGCTAAAAAACTATTAATCAAATAGAAGTATTTTTGTTGATTAATGACTTCATCCCCTTTCCAGATTTACTTTCAAGAACTATTCATGTACTGAATTAAATACACAAGAATATACAAACAGCTTCTGGGTAATAAATTTTGCATTAGAAAGGAGGAAAGAGAATTTTCTGTCACAACATTTTAAAACTTTTAAATGGTTGCATCAGGCAATTTGTGCTGCCCCCCTCCCAATAAGATTCATGATAGACAACATAATAACTTAAGAAAATATACTTCTACAATTTTGCCCCAGTCCCAAGCAATGCTTTTCAAAGAAAATATTGAGTGTGGCTTTAAATTTGAATGGCTGGTGCACAATATTTTCTTTCAGTGACTTCCCATGTGCTTTGTGCATTCAAAATTAACTCATTCACGATGTCACTTGTCCCACCCACAGCCAACAGGCAAAGTCATGAGGCACATGTGTGCGTGTGTATTTAAAGACCTCTAGAAAGGAGGCCTGTATTGATTGAGGATGCCTGGATACACCAGTCCCAGTCACATGGTGAAGGATAGAATCAGAATTCATTGAAAGCCAAGCCATTCCTCCTCATCTTTTATTCATTGAATGTGACCCACTCTCACACCCTATGAACAGTGTGAGTGCAAACTTGTCAAATGAAGCCCAAATAGAAATCCCTCCTCCCCACCGCAATGGCTTTTGTTGCTGTTGTTTTTTACCTACAGTATACTGTTTCAGCTGGGTGTGGTAATTGGCTTAGAGTAGTGTCATTCAAAATAGGTTGTCATGATATGTTAAAATTTAAATAGTTTGGTAGGCAATGGGGCACCCCCTCTTGTGTGTGAAGAGCGTGCTTCCATAGCTGTCTTACTAGGTTTTGCGGTTTCATAGCCTGTAAAAGGGTTCGTCTTGAGCTAGAATGCAAGTTTTCTCACTCTTAAAAAAACTCTGGTTTGGGAGGGAGTGACAAATGGCTTTCCAGTTGAGATCAGCTGAGGTGACCAGCCAAATATTTTAGGTGGCCCTTGGGATTTATGGTACTCTCTCAGAGGTGATTCTTGGAGGTGATCAAAGAGAGTCCAGGGATCTCACTCACTAGATGGCTTACAACCCAAAAAAGGGTTTTTTTATTTTTAAAAAAACAGATACTTTCAGAAGTTCCAATAAATAAACAGAAATGGCCCTATATCTCCATGTTCTTGTGTCTGGCCTCTTTATTTCATGGTGGGAATTCAATGCTCTGCTTTTCTCAGACCTCACGTGCACCACTGAATCTATTTGGACACTTCTATCCAAAGACAATGCTTGACAATCTACAACATGTCCACAGATATTTTGTTTCCAAGTTGGCAATGACTCTGGAATGGAAATCAAGATCTTTGAGGGACATTTAAAAGAGATGGCATAATAATAGCCATCATCTAATATCTGAATGATTGCCAATGGAAAGAGGAAGCAGTAATCTACAAGTTCGAGTCTGAACCAATGGGCAAATTATGAGAAAGGAGATTCTGAATGAACTTTAAAGAGAACTTCCCAATATTAAAATTTATTCACCAATAGAATAAGCAACTTCAAAAGCTGATAGGTGGTTTTTTTTTATAAAAAAAGCACCAGTTCACAGTCCATCTGTCAAAGATACAACTAGGACCCAAAATCTTGTCCTTGCACTTTATTATTGTTCTGCATTTAAATTTATAATGCTCTATTTCATACTGCCCTCTATCTCTACTGCTGCCATATGACCTATGCATGTTATCCATCAGCCCTATCCTCACAATTGTTTTTTGCACCAGTCCGCCCATCCGTGCCCAGAAATGTATTGTTATCGCAGAGCTCATTGGTTGTTGGTTTCATGTTTGCTTATATATTTTTTGTTATAATTCTGTTGTTTTATTCTGTTTTATGTTGCCATTTATATATTTTAATGTGCTATATTTTAACCATGTTGTTCAGTCTCATCCCCGTGTAAGCAGCATCGAGTCCCTTTGTGGAGATGGAGGCTGGGTACAAAAATAAAGTTGTTGTTGTTGTTGTTTTTATTATTATTACATAAACCAGTCTTTCTCAACCGGTGTGCCGTGCGAGAGCACGTGGTGTGCTGTGAAAATGTCTCCTCCCCCCGCCTTTCTTCCCCCTCCTGCTGCTGCTTGGGGGAGGAGGAAGAGGCCAAGCGGATGGAGGCGGATCCAGGCCTAGTGGGTGAGGCAGGCTCTGAGGCCTTGTGTGTGTGTGTGTGTGAGGAGAGGGTTGGAGGAGAGAGAGGGTGCCGGGCTGGGGGAGGCTTTTCCACCTGGCCCCGGTGCCCTTCCAAAGTCAGAAGGACGCAAGAGCCGGACGAAAGGCTTCCCCCACGAGCCATCGAGGCCTGCGGGAGGATTTTCAGCTTGCTCTCGCGTCCCTCTGGTCAGAAGGATGCGATAGCCGAGCAAAACGCTTCCCCCGTGAGCCATCAAGGCCTGCGGGAGGCTTCTCTGCCTGTCCCCGCACCCTTCCCAAATTGGGCGGGTGAGGGAGCCAGGCGGAGAAGCGTCCCTGAGGCAGCGAGGCCTCGCTGCCTTGGGGACGCTTCTCTGCCTGTCCCCCACACCCTTCCCAAATTGGGAGGGCGAGAGAGCCAGGAGAAAAGCTTCCCCCAGGCAGTGAGGCTTTTCCGCCTGTCCCCCAGTTCTTCCTCCCTCCCCCACTCCCTCCCTCTTTCCTCCCTCCTGTGTGTGTGTGTGTTGGAAATGGTCACCTTGATTAGCATTTAATGACGTTGCAACTTCAAAGTCTGGCTGCTTCCTGCTTGGAGGTCCTTAATTTGGAGATGTTAACTGGCCCTGATTGATTCTTGTCTGGAATTTCCCTGCTTTTTGGGTGTTGCTCTCTATTTACTGCCCTGATTTTAGAGTTTTCAGGGCCAACTAACATCTTCCAACAAAGAATTCCCCCAGACAGCGACTTTGAAGTTGCAAGGCCATTAAATGATAATTAACGTGGCCATTTGCAACATTCGCACTTGCCTAAAGCAGGCAAGAGTTCTTTCTTCCACCCTGGACATTCCACAGATATATACACCTCACTTGCCTAGTTTCTAACAGTTCACAACCTCTGAGGATACCTGTCATAGATGTGACTGAAACATCAGGAGAGAATGCTTCTGGAACAAACCTGAAAACCTCACAGCAATCCGGTGATTCTGGCCGTGAAAGCCTTCAGCAAAAGCTCTTTGATTTCTGCCAGGATATCTATGTTGTGTTCATTGAAACAGGCCCAGGTTTCACACTGAGTGTATACTTTTAAAAACATATTAACTATATGTATTACTGTGTTAGAGTGTCATTTTGTTTCATTTTGGTTGGTGGTGTGCCCCGGGATTTTTTAAATGTCAAAAGTGTGCCTCGACTCAAAAAAGGTTGAGAAACACTGACCATAAACTATAGATTTCCTCCTGCAGCAGCTAAAGAATTAAATGGCTTTGGGATTACTTTCAGTTCTACAGTTCTATGATTACAGGATTGTCTTTGTTTAACATAGACCTATTATTCATATGTTAGTCAATGTTAATATCCTTCATTGTGTTTCTTCCTCCTCATCTTCATCCTCCTCCTAAATATAGGTAGCAATAGATATGCCCCTCTTACTAATGTGTACTTCATTACTGCCAAAATGTTTGATCAGGGCTTGTATGCAAATCTTGGCCATTTCTTCCAGATACTTTAAAATCTATATTTTTTTTCAACAAATATAATATCATATTTCAAGGTAAGCTCTGTAGAACATTGTGTCATCCCAGCACCAAGCAGTAAAAGTTGCGTTAATAGGCTGTGACTGACACAAAGGTTTTTCTGGTTGACAGTTAGCCCAAAAGTCCATTGGACTAAGACACTCTCCTTCTCCACTTTCTCTAAACCATAAAGCATTTTGATGTGCTTTCCTTTCCTTAAAAGAACCCAAAGTAATAAGTTTTAGATTTGTGGTTTGCAAATGGTTATAATGATACAGTATAAAATGTAGTTTCAGATGTTACACAGTGTTACTTAACCTGACATGCTCTACTGCCAAGTGTGGCTATATTTCAAATTGAAATATGTGTTGGATTTCTTTAGCATAGTATAGCTCTAGTAGTTTCTTTCATTCTTCTAATGTATTTTCCACTTCCATTTTCTCCTCTATACTCCCGACTACATTCTGTATAATCAATTTGAAACTGCATTATATGGCCATGTAGATGCTGTGGCCTATGTCTTCTGTTTGGAACTGGATACAATGAGAGGAATACATCAGTCTCTGAGCCACATAATCTTGCTCCTTTGAAATATTTCATTGAGATTCTCACAAGTGATTTTACTCTTCAATCTTTTGTTTGCAACCAAGAGTAATGGCTCTACTATTAGTCAGAGCAAGAAAGCTCCCTCAGGTTGTAGACCCTGGAATGGATCAGGCAGAGAGAACTATATAGATTATATGTTAATTCCTGTGCCCTCAAATTGCGCTGTTATGCTCAGGAAGGCTTCTGTCATCACCAATATCAGAATAGGAAATATAACGAACTTCTGTAGCAATTTGGAGAGGGAAATTTTGTTCTTTTCCCCTTCATTAATACATCTTCAAACTGCTTTTCAAACACAGGGAGGGGGGATAAGGAGAGAAAGAGAATACCATTGCCTGACCTCACTTCTTCTTGCATGCCAGCACTGAAGCAGGAACCCATCACACCAGATGATGCAAGTTGGCATGCAAGCAGTAAAGTGAGGTCAAGCAGTGGCATTCCTGTTCTGTCCCCTATCACCCTCCCTGTGTTTGAAAGCAGTCTGCAGACATATTAAGAAAAGAACAAGATTTCTCCCTCCATCAAGGACTCCAATAAATGTAGAGTTATTGATGGATTTTACCTGCAGGCAGCAGAATGCACATAGTGTCATGTGATAGGGATCTTCACCAAAGGTGATACTTCAATTGCAATGCTGATTTGCCTGCTTCGTGTGATAAAATCTTTAGAATGTAATAGATGCAGTAAGCTTCCATGGCATCTTTCTGTGACCAATTTTTAAAAGATATTATTGAAAAAGCTGCAACCACATAATCTTTGTCTCAATTATCTTTTAGAATTTCTGCCTAGATTTTCAACACAATGTGATGCTGAAAGGTCAAAGTTCTGTTGTATACAATAGGCAAGTATCTGAAATTCTTTTAGCTCTTTTCTGTACATTGCACAGACATTAAAGTATTCCCTTAACTTGTAGGTTCTATTATTTTGGAAGCACAAACAACAGGTTTTATTGCTATTATTATGAATCATTCACCACATTTGCATATTTGCATTTTTAAAAAACTCTTGCGTATCTGTATGCCTATATGTCTCTTGTGTCTCCCACATACACTTCTTAGATCTAGAAGAATAAATTGGAAAAGTATTTTAAGAAAACTTGTCATTATTTCTTTGTATATATCATATATTAACTACATCAGTTAGCACAGGTCATTCACCCTACTTTTCTTTTTAGGATACATTTCTTTTAAAGTGAACAGTAGAGTTTCCTTACCATCTGCTTCCCAAATCACATAGATAGAGGAAGGCGATAGAAAACAAAATGAAAGTTGAAATTAGGGAGGGAGGGAATGCAGTGGAAATTGGGCAGTGAGAAGGAATATTGCAGGTAAAAAGACAATCAGGTTTCACATAAAATTAATACCTGCGTTGAAATTCAGCCCCAATAAAATAACTTGAGTAAAAATAACTACAGATATGGCCAATAACAGTTATATTTATCAGGGCTGTGCAATCAATAAAACATGTTTCAAAAGACATTACAAAATTAGTGGATACCAGTGTTTCATTTCTAAAGTGTTTCTATAATGAAAGTAATGGTGCAAGTGGGGAACCTTCAGGGCTCCTTTCTCCCTCATTTTACAGCTACTGGGATGAAACTTGCTACAATGGTAAAACACATTTACCACTGCTAGTCCATCAAGTTTCAGAACGTTTCACTTATCCAAGGTGTTTTGCGGGATTTGGGGAAAACCTACAAAAAAGATCTTCTTAAATTTTCTATAAATGACACAAGATAACAGGGAATCATTTTCCCCAACTTTCAGAAATAGTCATATATCTACTATTTTTAGAGAATGTGTTAAAGTTTTGACAAAAAAACTTTATTTTTTTTATGAAAGCCACAACAGCTATCTTAATGAATGTCGCTCACATTAACCAATATAACTTTCTTTTAGGAATTTCTTCCCAGCCCAGCACAGAGATTTACTTACTAGAAGTATCAGTCAGTCCTCTTTGCAGATTCAACAATATATTGGAACTCTGGCTGGCTGCTGCTACGGAGGGATAAATAAATCTATTGCCTATCCTGATTGGAGCTTTCCGATGCTGAGCAGAATTCTGGGAAATGTAATTTAGAGTAGGACCTTTTGAATTCTCTGGCATAGGGCTCCTTGCCTTCCCAAACAACATTTCCCAGAATTCTGTTCTTTCTCAATCTGTTTCCCAGTGAACCCTGCTTTCTTCCTGCTGCTTCCCTCTCCTAATGGTAAGAGGCCATTAATTTAAAGAGGAAAGGCAGCCTTTTTTGGCTTCGCTTTTCTTCCTTGCATTGAAAATAAAATTGACTTTGGGGGAGTTCCTAGATTTACAAAATTAAAATGAAAAATATTGGGTAAATTTTGATTTTTAAGGTTTTTTTCCAGGGGCCATGACTCCACATTGGATATTGCTTTGTAAGTTTGAATTTAACTAATTGATATGACTTACGATGACTAATGAAAAAATTGCATACCTCTAATACTAAATATTTCTATGGATTTCTCTGATTTGGAATGAGTTGCATTCAATTCAAGGCTGTGGAAACAAAGTTAACCATTTTGTGTGCCATGGTAGATAAATCGGCAGCACATATCCTAAATTCACATTACAGGTTAATGTGTATGGGCATTATGAAACCTTATCCAAAGTTTTGTAAATATGCTGTCAAATAAATGGTAGCATATAAACAGTAAGTGGTTACTGACATGAAAATAAGAATTATTTTAATCAGTGCTTCTCAACATGTGGGTCCCTAGATGTTTTGGCCTACAGTTCTCAGAAATCCCCGCCAGCTGTTAGGATTTCTGTGATTTGAAGGCCAAAACATCTGGGGACCCACAGATTCAGAATCACTGATTTAAATCAATAATTATCTAAATGATATTCCAAGAAAACCAGATATGAGATCTCTTGATTGAGTTTCATGTAAATCAGAAGAAATGACCTCAGCCAACCCCACTCTGCAAAGGAAAAAACTAAAGGGACTTCTGGCATGCATATTTCTCCATAGATATTTAATTAGTTCTAGAACCCATTGTGCATTGTGTTCAATGAGTGACTTTCCCAGAAATAGAAGTGTTTCTCAGGATTAATCACAGAGGGTTGGAACATCATTACTTACTGTCCTCCCTAAATGGCCTTCTGACATCCTCACCTTCTTCATTTAATGAGAGAAACTGCTCTTTGCAGTACGGGCTTTGTTTCTGCAACTTGTAACAGAGCAAACCAAGAGCGACTGGAAGAGTAGAGTCAGCTGCATGGAGAACAAAATTGGATGCTCAGAGGCTACCAGGGTGAGTCTGTAACAGGATTTTGAGGCAAATAGATATTCTATTTATAACAGTGGATTTCTGCAGTTGTGATGCGACGGGCAAGAGGTGAAACCATTACACCTACAGGCAAACCTACGTTACAATACAAACAAATGCCATGTATCTGACCTAAAGCTCTGAAACTTTCCATTGCTTCTTCACAGAAAGATTAACTATTCTGGAAAAAATATGCCTTGCTACCAAAACCAGAGTGTTACACATATTCACTTTGATGGAAACACT
Source organism: Anolis apletophallus (assembly GCA_030556195.1). Taxonomy (NCBI): domain Eukaryota; kingdom Metazoa; phylum Chordata; class Lepidosauria; order Squamata; family Anolidae; genus Anolis; species Anolis apletophallus. The sequence continues at coordinate 125,731,717 of JARBWK010000007.1, forward strand.
GTTAATTAGAAATTACATTGGCAGGCTGGAAAATATTATTTAAGGTTCCAGGGGAAAGTAAAGTCAAAATCAAAAAATTGGTCCAAGGAGGAAATATCTCTTCAGTAAAGGAAGCTAAGCGGAAGCAAAATGTCTTGTGATGTAGAATGAAAAACACCGGCTGCTGAAAAATGTGAAGCTCATGGTCCTATAGTATAGTATTTCTTACTGAGAAATAATGCAAAATGGTATGGTTCAAAATGGATTCATGAATGTCTTCCATGTTTAGAGACTAGCAGCTCTTGCTGGAAAAGTACTGTGTTTTGATTAGTTGTGTAAACAAAATGTGTTAAGCATCTTTTCTCTTGTGAATTGCAGGTGCAAGAAGAGAATTGTATATTTTAGTTCTATGGGAATCAAGGTTACAGATAGTCAAAATAATGTTTAGTTGTAGGTGGCTAAAGTTGTATAGTTCAGCCTACTAATTCATGACTGTAGCCAATAATGTTGGACAAGAAAGGAGGAGTTACGGCTTGTTGTTGGAAAACTATAAAGTCCCTCCATCTTATATTTTCTAATCTTCTCTATTGTTACTGCTGATGTGTGTGTTATTTTTGTTTTATTGCTTAAAGTTTGATGCCTGCTTTTTGGCATGTTTAATCTACTGAGTTGTCTCCTTTCCTGGAATATCCAAAATACTCATTCTACATTGCTCTGAATACTCTGCAGAAACTTGTTTAATAAGTTTCACATATATATATATATTATTTTCTGGACAGTTGTTGACGTTTCTTACATATGTTAATTCTTTTATCTGGATATTTTAATGCAAGACATTCGTCCTTCAGAAGGTTGCTTTCCAATATGAGAACTCCATCTATTACAGTGAAA
>JARBWK010000007.1:125732686-125828524 GCA_030556195.1 Anolis apletophallus
GACCATCGCTTCAATGCTGGTGGTCTTTGCTTCTTTCAGCACACGACAGTTGTGCTTGTTTTCCCCAAGAGATTTGGGATTTTTCAGAGGAAACGCTGGTGGAATCATTCCAGGAGTTGCCGTGCCTCTTCAAATTCTACAGCACTGCTGGTCACAGCTGACCTCCAACTGAAGCGCTCAAGGGCCAGGGCTTCCTAGTTCTCAGTGTCTATGCCAGAATGTTTAAGGTTGGCTTTGAGCCCATCTTTAAATCCCTTTTCCTGTCCTCCAACATTCTGTTTTCCATTCTTGAGTTCAGTATAGAGCAACTGCTTTGGGTGGCCGGGCATCCAGACAACATGGCCAGTCCAGTGGAGTTGATGGAGGAGGACCATCGCTTCAATGCTGGTGGTCTTTGCTTCTTTCAGCACACTGACAGTTGTCCGCTTGTCTTCCAAAGAGATTTGCAGGATTTTTCAGAGGCAACGCTGGTGGAATCATTCCAGGAGTTGCATGTGATGTCTGTAGACAGTCCATGTCTTGCAAGCGTATAGCAGGGTTGGCGGACAATAGCTTTATAAACAAGCACCTTGGTATCCCAATGGATGTCCCAGTCCTCAAACACCCTCTGCTTCATTCGGAAAAATGCTGCACTCCCAGAGCTCAGGTGGTTTTGTATTTCAGTGTCAATGTTGACTTTTGTGGAGAGGTAGCTACCAAGGCAGCGGAAGTGATCAACATTTTCTAATGTTACACCATTAAGTTGTATTTCTGGCATTGGTGAGGGATTGGCTGGTGACTGCTGGAAGAGCACTTTGGTTTTCTTGATGTTCAATGACAGGCTGTGTTTCTTGTATGCTTCTGTGAAGGTGTTTAGAGTGGCTTGTAGGTCTTCTTCTGAATGCGCACAGATGACGTGGTCATCAGCATACTGGAGTTTTATAATAAATGTTGTTGTAACCTTGGTTTTGGCTTTCAGCCTGCTGAGGTTAAATAGCTTCCCATCTGTCCGATAGATGATTTCCACTCTGGTGGGCAGCTTCCCATCAACAATGTGAAGTGTCATAGTGCTGAAGATGGAAAATAAATTTGGGGCAATAACACATTCCTGTTTGACACCTGATTCCACCTTAAACGGGTCACTTTGTGAGCCATTGCTGTCCAAGACTGTTGCCATCATGTCATCATGGAGGAGCCGCGGGATGTTCACAAATTTGTTAGGGCACCCAGTATTTTGGAGGATGGTCCAGAGAGCACTGCAATTCACTGTGATGAATGCCATTGCAAGGTCAACTAATGTCATGTACAGAGGTTGATTTTGTTCCCTGCATTTTTCTTGGAGCTGTCGTGCAGTGAAGATCATGTCCATTGTTCCTCTGAAGGGGCAGAAGAGGTGTCTTAGGCAAGCTCATCCCTGGTTTGTTGGTGTGGGATTTGTGACAGAACCTCTTCGGCCACATTGGAGCTACGATTCAGGAGGCTTTGGTAGTGTTCTTTCCAATGTAGTGCAATTGATATTTTGTCCTTCAGAAATTTGGTTCCACCTGATGAGTTTAGGGACCGTATGCCATGGTTTCTTGGTCCATAGATGACCTTTGTTGTTTTGAAAAATCCCTGTGCATCATGGGTATCTGCCAGGTGTTGGATTTCTTCAGTCTTCTTTGTCCATCAGATGTTCTTGAGTTCTCTTGAGTTCTCTTGTCCTTTGGACATCAGCTTTTGCACTGGCGTAGATCTTTTTCTTAGCAGCACAGTTGACATATCTCTGCCATGTTTGGAAGGCTTTCCTTTTCTTGTCAATTAGTTGTTGGATCTCGTTGTCATTTTCATCAAACCAATCTTGATATTTCTTGGTTTGATATCCAATAATTTCTTCACAGGCTGTGATGATGGAGGCTTTCAGTTTGTTCCAATGTTCCTCAACATTTTCATTATATTATAGTTCAGTAATAAAATGGATCTCTCTTGAGCAGTGTTGTGAGTAAGTCAAGGCCTGAAACAGTATTTAATCTTGATTGATCCTTTGGCTAAAGTTATTGCTCAGTTTCAGGACTCATCCTAGCATTGTGTCGCACTTCAGTGAATACTGTGAAACTGATATTTTAGTCATATCCAACAGGTGGAGCTCTACCTTGGAGCCAGATGCTGGCCAATAACCAGCTAGTGTAGAAGAAATTGTCTTGCTCTCCTGCTGGTTCATGTAGGAACCAGATGCTGCTAGGCTGTCCACTGATTTCTCACACACAGGAATCTTTCAAGAAAAATAAAACAAAACAAACAAAAGTCCCATGGCGATAATGATGATGATGGTTGTGCTTTTCCTGCATTGGGGGGGTGGGGGGTGGACTAGATTACTCATGCATTCTCTTCCAACTATGATTCTATGCTCTACCCAGGACTACACCAGTGTGACAGCCTTCTTCTCAGGACCATTCTTTTCTATGGGTAGATGGTCCTTGAGTGCTGTTTGGAGAAGGGCTTGTTTGTATACAATGACATTATATGTTTGATTTTGTTTCCACAAACATAAACTGAATTCAGATGTTTCATAACATGAAACTTTCCAGCTTGTCCCATTGAGGAACTTGTGCATGTATACATCTCAAGCAGGATTTCAACCATTAACTTTCTGCTCTGATTTTGTTTCAGGTGTTTTTGGTGTTTTGGCAGGAACTTTTTTTTCCATTTACTGTTTTATTTTCAAAACTGCTTTCAAGCCATTTCCCAACTTCCAAAGTCCAACAACAAATCTCTCTGTTTTTGGTGTGTTTTGGTTTTTAGTCCTGTTTCTGGGATTATCTGGGGGCACTGATACAAAGATTGCATTGGATAAACCATATCAGCTTAAGTTTCTTAGATATGGTTATCATGTTTTTTGTGGGCAAGCATCTGGGGCAACTGATATATGGAATATGTTGTATATCTTAAAAACTAGAGCTGGTGCCCTTATGGGAATCAGCAGGTCAAATACACCCAGAAACAAGCCTAACATTTGAGGCATGAAAATGTGTGTAGGCCAGTGTAATCATAGAGTATATTGTATATAAATGTGAGGTAACAGTATAAGACTTGATAGGTGGGTGATGCTATAATGCTCAGTTAAGATGTGAGGAAATAGGGTGGACAAAAAATCATTGTTTGCTTCATGCTTGAGCACATGCAGGAGGTCAAGGGATAATATTTCCCTGCCAATCTTTACATTTTTGGTTGGATAATAAAGATATAATATGATATGTTAGACATAGAATAATGGTCTTCTAATAGCTAATGGAGCCATGTGTTAAATTGCATCTCATGAATAGATCTTTGGACACCTCATCTGCACTTCATTACCAAATCAATCATATTCTGTCAGGAAATGAAAGATTGATAGAAACTGAATTTAAAATTTCCAGAGCACATATGTTTCTCGTGAAGTTTTCATTACTGAAATAAAAACAGGAAAGACGTGCTCAGGGATGGTGTGAATTTGCTTTAGGGTAACCCTGACAAGATCCTTTCCCACACCAAGAGAATGTGTTGGATCTGTTCTTAGTGAAGGGGAAAAAGCTGACAAGGAAAGTGTGGAGAGAGGGAATAAATGCAGAATAGAAATGCATGAGGTGTTATGTCCACAGGCTGGTGGATGCTTATAGCATTGAGTTTGTTCTTGATGTAGCTGCTTTTTGGAAGCAAGAGATAACTGTTGGGATTGGTTTGATTTTCAAGTCCCCATTTTGCATCTCCCCAAAGTGCATCTTTTTACGGAAATCAGTCAATTTTCAAAGGATGCAGTGTATTCTAATTGTGAAAAAAAAATCGTATTTTATGGGGAGCTCAGGTATTCAGAGAAAAACAAGTAAAATTCTTAGTGTGTATGTCTGTGTAATTCTTATCTGTGTATTTAAATACTTACTCTATATTCAATTATTTCTGGGTGGTGCATACAATAAAAATCAGGTGGCCATAATATAAAAAAAACCCAATTACAATAGTTTTTACAGATCACTGATATGTTAAATCATTTATCACTTAAACACAGGCAATTTAAAACACTTTCAAATAATCATGTCATTTAGGCCCCTAAGGCTTTCAGCCTGGCATATTGGTTAGGGTGTTGGATTATAACTCTGGAAACCAAGGTTTAAACCCTGCACAGAGTGACCTTGGGCAAGTCGCACTCTCTCAGCCTGAAAAAAACAGAAGATATTGTGAATTTGCTTCCCATACAGAAAAAAGGTAGACAAGACACACTCACCCACCTCATACCCACACACCTTCACCTAAGGAAACCCTTTTTATGTTGCATTAGAAGAGACTTGCTTATTGGAGATTCCAGGAGTGGTCATTTTCTGCCTCTTTTAATTAAAAAAATCTAGCTACTAGAGGGTCTTAGGGGGTGGAAACAAAGGTTGCACAGAGATATGTATACAGATTTCAGTTTCATGGCTGATTTTAGATTTTTTCAAACAGAAATCTTGTTGGTATCATTAATGTCCTAAAACGTTATATTGTTAATGATAGCAAAACGTTATATTGTTAATGATAGCCCAAATGCCGAGGAATCACAAGACAGAGGGAGGCAGATGTGTTTTCTGTTCTGGTTACTTTAATTATTTGCTATAGTATTCTGTTTCTCTGTCTGTCTGTCTGTCTGTCTGTCTCTCTCTCACACACACACACACACACACACGCACACACAAATAATATAATAATAGTAAAGTTTATTTATACTCTGTCACCATCTCCCCCGACGGGGACTCAGGGCGGCTTACATGGAGCTGAGCCCAAACAACAATTTATAGTAAAATAAACCAAAACACAAAACAATAACACAATAAAATACATAAACACTTGCAAGCTCTGTAGAAAGTAAGACAAAAATAATAAGCAGCTTTTCATCTCTCTTAATGTGGATGTTCAATGTAGTTGTAATGACATAAGATGTTAAAAAGAAAGATAGAGAAGGAAGGGGATCGAAATGGAGGCAGAAAAGGAAGGAATGGGGGAAGAGAATGAATTTTTGTGTTTTAGGGACTGGACAGTGATTGAACATTAAGCCGAAGAGGCAAAGAAAGAAGGCAGCCCTCCAGCTTTTCTTATTTATGCGATCAAAATAAGATTTCTAAAATGGAAACAGCCCAAGCCTGTTTCATATTACTGTGACAGGTTTAAGATGTGGGGAGTGCAGATCTTTTTGGCTCAAAATCAGCTAACTGATTGAATTTGATAGCTTGTAATAGAATTTTATAACATTTCTGCAGAGGTGTGTGCCTTAAAAAAGTCCTGAATACTGAATTAACTTTTAGCCATATATTTATTACACACATCCCTCTGCCATTCCATTTCCTTGGAAACCAAGTTCCAAAACTCTAGGTTTTGGTGAAAATATCTGGGGAACTTAATGTATGCAGAAGGACAAGCAAATGGAAAATATCCAAACTGTTTTGACACTTGAAGAAGTAAACAAGTAAAAAATATGAATCACACAGACCAGAAGCACAGTTGTTACCTTATCTGTCAGAAAGTACTTAAGAGTTAGACGACTCGATCCCAGTGACTGCTTTCTCAGGCAATATTTTTTTTATCAACAGTGAGATCTTAGTCTAGAGTTGGTGAGATTCTTAACACATCCACTTGTATAAAAATATGACAAAGTTCATTCACATGTCGAATAGCCATAAGAAAGACCTGTATTTTTCCAATCACCTTGGGAAACAAAATATTTTCCATGTTTACTTCCCTTAAACATATAAAACCAAAATCTTACAGTGTAAGTTGAAATCAAAACAAGACTAGTTCTTGTTTCGATTTCTATGGAATTTTAGTGGGAGAGTTTAGGATGGTGATATAAGAATGGATGCATTCAGAATAATTCTAGCTTTCACACAAAATTTCATTGCACACATGAATTAAATTACATAGAAAATGTTATTTTAATGCTTTTATCAATCCTTTGTGTTGAGGGGAAAGAACTGCCTAAGAATCTGCTTTGCCAATAGACTCTAGTTTTTGTCTGGTAGGGTGTAAAGCAAAGGGTGAATTATATTAGCATGGTTAGACTAAGTAGGCTATTTTAATTGCTTTGTTCTAGTTCTGATGTTACTGCAAATTGATCAAATTAAAACTAAGAAATGACTATATTAACTTTAAATGCATTTTTGTTTGTTGGGAGTTAGAACTGCACAGCTGTATTATGTCTATATCCAACATAGGGCTGCCATGAGAAGAGATGGCACAGTGCCCAATACAGATCACACAAGATGTGTTTTGTGCACCAGTGTACATCAATGTGTGGCATACATCATTGCACAATACACATATTATGTGATGCACATTGGAGTGTATAGCACATGAGTGTGAAAGGCACAATGTATAATGTGTGCTGATGTGCTTTGAGCTGTGCAGTGATGTGCATTACACACTGATATGCACTATGCATTCATGTGTATCATTGCACAGAATGGTAGTATCAGTGGTGCATTCAACATAGCTTGGTATACATAAGCTTAGGTAACCTAACAGGTCATGTAGGAATTTGGATATCATTATGTTTTATAATGTTTAATTTTCTGTATGGTTTTTGTTTTTACTCAGCAATTGAATGTTTTGTCCTATGTTGGAAACCACCCTGAGACGTCTTGGGGAGAAAGGGAGGTATATAAATAAAGTTTTATTTCATTTGTTATTATCTAATTAATGTGTTATTTATTTCCAATCCAATATTTTGATATGGCTCCTGAATAAATCAAAGCTCATTCCATGGAAAGGGGAACGCACCAATGCTGCAACCACCATTTCCCCCATCAAAACATTCAAAAAGGCCTGAATTAGTCGCACAGCAGATATAGTAGAAGGAGTCAGCACTTCTTTTGGGTTGTCTCAGGATGCACAAAATACAGTGCTTTTGTCATTGTACTCAAAGAAAAGAATGGTTCATTTTTAATGTAAGGTTAAAATGGATAAGTCAATGCAAGTTTGTTGGGATGATATTTGACTAAAATTTTTAGACTTATACTGGAATATATAATGCATATATGAATTCTTATCTTTAATAAAATAATAAGGCCCTCTTCTTTAAAGGGGCACAATTGAATTATATTTAAGAACAGTATTTTCAAACACTATTGCTAATTTATGAGAGGAATCATTATTTATATGTACATCATTGCTACTTTTTGGGAGTAACAATTAGTTAAGAACACTATTTAAATACCTGTTACAAAATTTTAGACAGACAGTTAAATCTCTATGGCTGTATATTATGGTTTGGTTCCATAAATAATCTTCATAAATAGTTTAGTGTGATTTATTTTCATCTGTGCTCACTGATTTCAATATGGATATCGGCAATGAATTAATTAAACTTAATGAACAGAACTTCAACCACAAAGCCAAAACAATGTGCCATATGAATAATAGTGCTTTATTCTACACAGCCAGATATGCTCAGAATTAGAAGTGTCATCCAGGGTCAACACAAAAGGGCACTTGAAAACCTTTTAATTGCCAGTAACAAAATCTCATTGCACACATCATTTTTTTCTACTGTTTATAAGAGCAGATTCTTAGTATTACTGGCCTCTTGCGCTGCTGTTATTAAGACAGACGGTGTACAAGATTTTTGCACACTGTACCTTTATCAGCTATCCATGTGGACAGTTTTGGATTTTGGAGTTTCATATTTTTAAATAGAGAATGCTCAACATGTATTTATGAATCATCTGTTGACACTGGGCATTTTTTAAAACCTTGAATTATAATTCTCATTAAAATACACATTTCAAAGACTATTCTTCCACAATGCTTCACAGAAAACTTTACTACTTTTCTTGGGACACACAGGAAAATGTTATGCTTCCTCACATTTGAAGGCATTTAAAAAAAATCTAAGCAGCTTGAACCTTTGCCTCATGAGACATTGAAGTATATCTTACAAATACTTCAGTTCCTTATGAATTCCCACCAAGAGAAAAGTCGTATGTGATATACAAATTACTTTTTTTTGCATGTCATTGTAACATCTAATGTACTATTTAGGAGTGCTTAAAGTTCTAGAGAGAAAAGAATTATGCTGCTATTTCAAGTGACTATCTTCTATTGGAAGACCTCACTCTTCAAAGAGATTATTCACCTGCTTTCAGGATCAGTACCAACGCTATAGACATTATACACATAGATAATGTGGGTGTTAAATTAGCCTTAGAATGTGTTCAGAAATTCAAAATGAAGCAGAAATGAAAAGTTTTCAAGTATTTGAGTAACTATGTGTATAAGGTATTTAAAAACCTGTGATTATAAAGCACACTATAGAAACATTGGTAGAAATAAAAGTGTTGGAGGTAGAGCTAAGAAAAAATAACAAATTACCAGCAAAATAAAGTTTTATGAAAGTTGGAATAGGAAGAAGACAGAAGGTGTGTGTGTGTTTGGGGGGGGGGGGTTGGACCAGTCTGCTCATCAAAACAGCAGCACAACAGAAGATAAAAGTGGGAGTAGGGTTAAGGGGGAGAGCTTGATGTCCTGCAACGCCCAACTTTGTGCATACTCAAAAAGTTCTGACTATAAAAAGGTCTGAGTTGCATTTTAGCCAGGTGGCACATTTGGCACCCAATGACTTTGCTCTACAGATTAAATCTATTGTATTTACATCTTGTCTAGTGTCTGATTGAAACAGAGATACTGGGGGTTTTGGGGGCACCTGGCCTCAACAAATGGATGAGGACTGAATTGAAATAAATGATTTTTTTATGAAAGGAGGAAATTTTCTGCATAGACTACTTAGTTACATATACTTCGTGATATATCCTGTCCTACTGTCTCACCTTCTGAGCCCACCTGCTGCCAGATTGAGTGAAGGAGATACATTCAGGTTATGAACCAGTAGGTTTCCATAGGTGAGTGAATATTTGAACCCTGGTCTCCCAGACTCATAGTCCAACATTCAAATCACTACATATGTTAAATTTTAATATATTACATCTGGCCCGGCCATTATGGTTTTAAACTTTGTGTGTTATTGCTTATATGTGAGTTATATTGATTGTATTGTCTTATTATTTGCTGCTGTGTTGTTTTGGGATGTGTTATTGGGCTTGGCCTCATGTAAGCCACCCCAAATCCCTTCGGGGAGATGGTGGTGGGGTAAAAATAAAGTATTATTATTATTATCACAATGACTCACGTGTTTACCAGGAGGATAACCGCACACATGGGCATTATTGATGCTAATATTCCAACTTAAAAGGTATTTCATTGATAAGTACTGTTGCTACAAAGGCAGCAAGAATAAAACAGTAAGAAACAATTAACATCTTTGTTTACATATGGTCTGATAGCATTCGTTGTATGTCATAATATATTCAATTAAGGTAGGAGAAAGTGGATGTTTGTATATTTCACTGTCTGTTCTAGTTGAATCTAGAGAGAATTGACTCTCTTTTTTCAGTGCTTACGCTTTTAATGCAGACTAATTGTTATATTTGGTATGACCTTTCCTAAGCAAGCCACTACAGATAAATTGAAATGAATTTGGGCACAACATCTCTCACATTTTGATACAGGACATTCTCTATGATGCCACCTGAATATTTGGCAGTTATTGGAATATATTACATTTATCTTCCAGTAATGTTTGATTCCAGCATTTACTATTTGACAGAAAACTCTGATATCAATATTGGTTACCTGACAGTATTTGAAACTCTGTGCACAATAATATTTAATATATGACACTGTTTGATACTTGACATGAAATTATATTTAATATCTCAGCATTCATCTATAGATGATATGGTATTTGTCAGCTGTCAACTTGTGAAATGTTATATTCCAGAACAGGTTATTCAATGTTGGCGTAGGCTACAATTTTTTTGCAAGTTATGTCATTATTAAAGAGCAGTTCCATTCGCTTTGTTTTGAAGGCAGAAGTACGCAGGTCTCACCTTGCACCTGCAACTGGTCACCAGTGATCCCGTTAGGGCATCCTAATCTTCCCTCCTTCGATGGCAAGATGATGCCTTAGCAGGACTATAGCCGCTCTTGGCTCTTTATTCCTACCCTGTGCTCTTTCCCACCCCATCCCCTCTCTTGCCCTATTCCCCCTATCCCCGTCCTAGTCTGTTGTATGGATGTATTATTGTGTGTGACTCAAACTGTTGTAAACCGCTCTGAGCCTCCGGGGAGTGGCGGTATGCAAATTTGAAGTAATAAATAAATAAATAAGGCACTGGAAAGGAAAATGCAGACTTAATTGTGGTAATAGCGACATCTTCAGTGAGAATGAAGTGAGTTTTCCTTTCTGGAGCTTGATAAATTAAACAAGTGACCACCCTGGTATTTTAAAGCATTACAATATTGACTTGGTATGTATCTAAATGATCTAGGGATTGTAGTAGACCACAAACTAAACACATCAACAGTTTGATGCAGTTGCATAAATAAATATAGAAATACAGAACTAAAATGCATCCAAAAAAAGCATAATATTTAGGTTTGTGCATTTTTGCTGAACCTCCATCTGTTTCTGCTGGCTAGATTTGGTTGACCCCCATATTTGTTTTTGTGCATCTCCTGAAAACGAGAGGGTTACCAGATAGCTGTTTTCGGTCTGCATCTGAAAAATGCAGCCAGATACGGCCCATTGGTGGCAATGGGGAACTTAGGAGGCTCCCCTTTCCATTCCTGGGATCCTTTCATTTTTTTCCTTTCAAGGAAGGCCTGGGCTTGAGGAACTGGGTCAGTTAATATTTTTTCATATATTATATATCCATGTCATCCATATTTTAATACATGTCATTCTAATATTAGTAATCAAATTGTCACTTATTTGTATTTTTGCATATCGTTTAGTATATATTGCTTCCACCCCGTTCAAGAAATGTTGTCCACATTTAATACTCTTGAGCATTTATTTCATAAATTCCCTGCTTAAATTGTCAAATACTTTTTCTTCATCTAAGAAGATGCATTGTGTTTATGGAAGTATTCTGTCAAATTGAGTATCACTCTTGTATTTTCTCTGATTTGCTTTCCAAGTAAGGTCTGCCTGAACTTCATGTATCCATCCAGTTAGTATACTCTTTAGTCTATCTGCCAGTATTGTGGTGAATAATTTGTAATCAGTGTTTAGCAATGAAATAAGTCTGTAGTTCTGGACTTGTAGGGGAACGTGATCTTTTGTGATCTATGTAATTTCTGCTTTTGGTATTTCCATATTTTTGTTCCTCCTCAGAGATAGTTTTGCTTTTAAAGATGGTCTTGTATTTGTTCTTGTGCTATTTCTCATTTTTGTAGCTTTTGAATGCATTTTTGGAATTTTTTAAATCTTTTATTCTTTCTTTATTTCTTGTTCATTCATTTTAAACATACTAATATTTTTATTCTGTATCTCTTTTTATTTGCAAGCCATTTTCCTGATTTATTTTCATGTTCAAAATATTTTTGCTTTTGTCACCCTCCAAGCACTTGGAAACCTCCCTTGATAAACCACACGTTCAGCTGAGGTACAACAAGTTTATTTAGAATAGCTGGATATAGGAAAGAGGCTAGAAGTCACTCTAAGATGCCTTAAAGTAGCACCGGTAAAATAGCAGCACTGTTCAATAGTAGCAGCAATCTATATATATAATTTTGGTGAGTCCGTTTAATGTCGTATATAGACAAAGAAACTATGGCTCGCAGAAGCACCAAACTTGGCAGCCTACTGGACCATTACACTCGCTACAGACAACAGCAAAAAAACCCGACCTACATACCTCCCAGCACCCCAAAAACGATCCCCAAAAATTGCCAACCCCGGCCACTTCGCTGCCAGCGCGAACGTTTAGAACGTTCGCACATGGCAGACAGAGCGCCTCCTCCGCCTCCTCAGGAAGAGCGGCGGCGGGGGGGGGGACCTGGAAGGAGGAGGGGAAACCGGCTCCCCCCCCAGCCCCTCCCACCTCCTTCCGCACCCCCCCCCCCGCCGCCGTCCCGGCAGCTTCCCTCCCACCTCCGCCAGGATCGGGACCCCCGGTTCGCCTCCTCAGGAAGAGCGGCGGCGGGGGGACCTGGAAGGAGGGAGGGGTGGGCCTAAGGAAGAGGGAAGCAGGCGCCTGCTTCCTCTTCCTTAGCCCCGCCTCCTCCGTCCGGCTCCCGGCGCCGCCCAGATCGCGATCCGCGGCGCCCTGGGAGCCAGGGACGGAGGGGGTGGCCTAAGGAAGGGGGAAGCAGGCGCCTGCTTCCCCCTTCCTTAGGCCTGCGTCCTCCGTCCCGCCTCCCGCGCCGCCGCCCAGCTCGCGAGCCGCGGCGCCCTGGGAGCCAGGGACGGAGGGGGGTGGGCCTACGGAAGGGGAAAGCAGGCCTGCTTCCCCCTAGGCCCGCCTCCTCCGTCCCGGCTCCGCGGCGCCACCCAGATCGCGATCCGCGGCGCCCAGGGAGCCAGGGACGGAGGGGTGGGCCTAAGGAAGGGAGAAGCAGGCGCCTGCTTCCCCTTCCTTAGGCCCACCCCTTCCCTCCCTGGCTCCCATGGCGCTGTCAGATCGCGATCCGCGGCGCCCTGGGAGCCAGGGACGGAGAGGGGGCCTATGGAAGAGGGAAGCAGGCGCCTGCTTCCCCTTCCTTAGGCCCACCCCTCCCTCCCTGGCTCCCATGGCGCTGTCAGATCGCAATCCGCGCCCTGGGAGCCAGGGACGGAGGGGGTGGGCCTATGGAAGAGGGAAGCAGGCGCCTGCTTCCCCCTTCCTTAGGCCACCCCCCTTCCCTGGCTCCCATGGCGCTGTCAGATCGCAATCCGCGGCGCCCTGGGAGCCAGGGACGAGAGGGGTGGGCCTATGGAAGAGGAAGCAGGCGCCTGCTTCCCCCTTCCTTAGGCCCACCCCCTTCCTTCCCTGGCTCCCATGGCGCTGTCAGATCGCAATCCGCGGCGCCCTGGGAGCCAGGGACGGAGGGGGGTGGGCCTATGGAAGAGGGAAGCAGGCGCCTGCTTCCCCCTTCCTTAGGCCCACCCCCTTCCTTCCCTGGCTCCCATGGCGCTGTCAGATCGCGATCCGCGGCGCCCTGGGAGCCAGGGACGGAGGGGGGCCTATGGAAGAGGGAAGCAGGCGCCTGCTTCCCCCTTCCTTAGGCCCACCCCCTTCCTTCCCTGGCTCCCATGGCGCTGTCAGATCGCGATCCGCGGCGCCCTGGGAGCCAGGGACGGAGGGGGGTGGGGCGATGGAAGAGGGGAGCAGGCGCCTGCTTCCCCCTTCCTTAGGCCCACCCCTTCCTTCCCTGGCTCCCATGGCGCTGTCAGATCGCAATCCGCGCCCTGGGAGCCAGGGACGGAGGGGGTGGGCCTATGGAAGAGGGAAGCAGGCCTGCTTCCCCCTTCCTAGGCCCACCCCTTCCTTCCCTGGCTCCCATGGCGCTGTCAGATCGCAATCGCGGCGCCCTGGGAGCCAGGGACGGAGGGGTGGGCCTATGGAAGAGGGAAGCAGGCGCCTGCTTCCCCCTCCTTAGGCCCACCCCTTCCTTCCCTGGCTCCCATGGCGCTGTCAGATCGCAATCCGCGGCGCCCTGGGAGCCAGGGACGGAGGGGGTGGGCCTATGGAAGAGGGAAGCAGGCGCCTGCTTCCCCCTTCCTTAGGCCCACCCTCTACCATCCCTGGCACCCATGGCGCTGTCAGATCGCGATCCGCGCGCCCCTGGGAGCCAGAGACGGAGGGGGGGGCCTATGGAAGAGGGAAGCAGGCGCCTGCTTCCCTCCTTAGGCCCACCCCTTCCTTCCCTGGCTCCCATGGCGCTGTCAGATCGCAATCCGCGGCGCCCTGGGAGCCAGGGACGGAGGGGGGTGGGCCTATGGAAGAGTGAAGCAGGCGCCTGCTTCCCCCTTCTTAGGCCCACCCCCTTCCTTCCCTGGCTCCCATGGCGCTGTCAGATCGCAATCCGCGGCACCCTGGGAGCCAGGGACGAGGGGGGTGGGCCTAAGGAAGAGGGAAGCAGGCGCCTGCTTCCCCCTTCCTTAGGCCCGCCTCCGCAGCGGCGGCACCGGCGGAAGAAGGTGCCCAGCGCCATCCTCTCCTCCTCCTCCATCCCTCGCCAGCCGCCGCCTACTGAGAGGCCGCTGCCGCTCTCCCACACCCCCCTTTGGACGATTTGGGGCTGCCGGTGCTCCCTGGGCAGCCACTTCACCCCTAAATCTTTCCTTCACCCCAGTCCCCTTCCAAAGGCCTGGCCAAACTTGGGCCTAACAAGGGTTTTTGGACTTCAACTCCCACAGGCCCACATTTCCCCAGTTGTAGGAGTTCAAGTGAAAAACCCCTGAAAGGCCCAAGTTTGCCCAAGCAAAACTTGAGCCTCTTAGGGGTTTTGGACTTCAACTCCCACAATTCCTCACAAACCCAACCCCTTCCAAAGGTCTCTTCAACTCCCACAAGCCCAAGTTTCCCAGTTGTGAAGTCCAAAACCCCTGTGAGGCCTGTGGAAGGGGCCTGGGGCTGTGAGGGAGATGTGGGAGTTCAGGTCTACAATCCCAAAAAGGCCCAAGTTTGCCCAGGCTTTTGGAAGAAGATGAGGTCAGGAGAAAGGAAAGGTAGAAAGCATGAAGGATGGAAGAAAGCAAGGAAGGATGGGAGGAAAAAGGAAGAATACCAGGAAAGAGGGAAGAGAAAAGGAAGAAAGGATAGAAGGAAGGAAGGAAGGAAGGAAGGAAGGAAAGAAGACCATGCCACAGCATCTCTAAATAGTGCACAGCAACGCGTGCCGGGTACAGCTAGTTGAATATAGTCTTGTGGCAACCAGGATTCAAGCAGGATACAAAAGGCAAAGTCTTTCTGTAGCAATCAGGAACAAAGCAAACAAGGCAAGCGGAGGCCCAAGCGGGCAAGATCCAAACAGAGCAGCCAGCGAGCTGGACAGGCAAATTCTTAGCAGGGAGGCCGCAAGGCCCGTTCAGGAATCCATGATCTTGAGATGCAACAGTTGGCTCGAGATGGGAAGCCTTTTCAAGATCCAACGGTTATAGTTCTGTAACCCTTTGATCTTGTGACATAACTATGTCGAGTGTCATGGTTCCCATGATGGACTGCAGCTGCTGTTTAGCTGATCTCAGCAGCAAAGGTATGTGAGCCAATTAGAGCCCACATCTGTGGAAAAGGAGTTTACCCAACTTCTGGTCTCCAGCATCTCTGCTTATCACCAGGCATAACAATCGTGTCCTTGAATGTTTGAACCTGCCTGCCTTGTATTGAATTCACTTGGGAAAGGCAGACAGGCTTAAAGGATTCCTGGATGCCAACACGGCTGCAGTGTGGTTCTGGGGAAACTAGGGAAACCGAGGCTTGGGGCCTGACAGCTTTGCAAATTTTAGGGTCCTTTTCATTTGATGCACAATTAACACTGAGACTTGCTGATGAAGTTGTTTCAGCTCTTGTTGGAGTTTTACATTTGTTAAATCTTTTATTAATTGTCTTTTCTCTCATTCTTTTTGTTGACTTTTCTATCTATTGCATTTAGCTGGAGCATCAATTTTCCTCTCGTGTAGGCTTTACCGATGTCCCATATAATTTTTTGAGATGTTTCTGGATGAGTATTTATTTGGGATAATTATTTAATCTCTTTCTTGTATTTATTAAGACTTTCTTAATTCTTCAAAAAACCTTTATTAATTTTCCATGTAAATTGTTTTCTCAGGGTTACAAGAAATTAATGTATTTTTCATATTCACCTTATGCACATAGCCCAAAGGTTATTTTATACAATACTAGCTGTACCCACCATGTGTTGCTGTGGCCAACCTTCCCTCCCTCTTTTTCTTTCCCTTCTTCTTTCTCTTCTTCTTTCTTCTGTCTCTACCTGTTTCTTTCCTCCCTTTCTTTGCTCTTTGGTTATATCCTTCCTTCTCTCTTTCCTTCCTTTCTTGTCTCCCTTTCTGTCTTTCGTTCCTTCTCTCCTTCCTTCCTTCCCTCTCTCTCTCCTTTCACTTTTTAATGTCCTTCCCTCCTTTCTTCCTTCTCTACATTTCTTTCTTTCCTTCTCTCCTTCCTCCCTCCCTTCCTCCCCTCCCCCTTTCCCTCCTTCAGTCCTTCCCTCTTTCCCTCCTTTGACTGTATGACCTCATGGGACATCCGGTCCAACCACCTGCCAAGCAGCAGGAAAAATGCATTCAAAGCACCCCCGACAGATGGCCATCCAGTCTCTGTTTAAAAGCTTCCAAAGAAGAAGCCTCCACCACACTTTGGGGCAGAGAGTTCCACTGCCGAATGGCTCTCACAGTCAGGAAGTTCTTCCTAATGTTCAGATGGAATCTCCTTTCTTGTAGTTTGAAGCCATCTCTCCTTACTTCCCAACTGTCCCTTCCAACTCGATTCTATGAGTCTACATTTAATTTTATTATATAGTAATCTATGTAACAGTAATACAGGTCCTTCTCAAAAAATTAGCATATAGTGCTAAAGTTCATTGTTTTCCATAATGTAATGATAACAATTAAACTTTCATATATTGCACACCAACTGAAATATTTCAGGTCTTTTTTTGTTTTGTACCAATGATTTTGGCATACAGCTCCTGAAAACCCAAAAATACTGTCTCAAAAAATTAGCATATTTGCTCGGATGGAATATGCTAATTTTTTGAGATATGTATGCCAAAATCATCAGTATTAAAACAAAAAAAGACAATGAATCAAAAATATATGAAAGTTTAATTTTTATCATTACATTATGGAAAATAATGAACTTTAGCACTATATGCTAATTTTTTTGAGAAGGACCTGTATATAAAATATTGTACATATATCACACACACACACAGACACACACATATATAAAATGAATACATATGTATTATATAGCAATATATGAAATAGTAATAAGTAGCCAACATCCGTAGACATATATATGAGTCTACACTGCCATATAATCTAGTTCTAAGTAGATAATCGGGATTTTAAATGGCAGTGTAGAAGGGATGACTTTGGATGCATCTACACTGTAGATTTAATGGAGGAAGGAGGATGAGATCAGCGAGGGGAAAGAAGGGGAGGGGCAAAAGGCTTGGAGAAGGGAAGAAGCCAGTGCAGGGAAGTAAAGCCTCCCCCGCAGGGAGCATCCACTCTGACTTTGCCAACTCTGACAGCCAGTGCGGAGAGGAGGCAGAGGCCCGGGGAAGGGGAGGAGGAAGAGGCTACTGTCTCACCATTACAGTGTGCCTCTGCTCCCAGGATGACCACTCCCGGGGGGTGGGGGAGGATGAGACACACATGGGGAAGAGGAAGAGGCATGGTGAAGCAGAGGAGAAGGAGAACACCCTCTTGACATCACAGGGAAAGAGAAGGGGCTCCATGCGGCAAGCCTCCACCTCCATGGTTCCCACTCTCTCTCTCGTGTGTTTGTAGGGGGCTGTGCACGTGTGCCTGGCTCTCAATGCTTTAATGGTCAGCTGTTTCCCAGCGCAGAGGAGGGGGCATGGCCATGTGTGTCTTTGTGGACATGTGCTGTTTCTCCCTGTAGGAATTTTGGGCATAGAAATCCTTTCTGCTTCTTTTCATTTTTTTTAGTGAATGACATACATTGGGTTATTAGGTGTATGCTGTCAAAATTTGGTGTCAATTCGTCCAGTAGTTTTTGAATTATGTTAATCCCACAAATGAACATTACATTTTTATTTATATAGATTTTCAATAATTGTGTGCATGAAGCAATATTTTTGTACACTGAACCATCAAAAGGCAAAAGTGTTACTATCTCAGCCACTCCTGTGAACAATTCTGTATTTTGAAGTGATCCAGGTTTTAGAATTTTGGGGAAAGATGCTCATTCTGTACTACTCTATTACTATTTCATAAACATATAACCTTGTAAGATCATTGAGAAAGGAGGTATCCAGAATAGTACCACATTGCCATCTGTACATCTTTCCCAGGGTGTGCAAAAGCTATCAGAGGAACCTAATCACCATGTCCTGATCAGCTGCTAGAGACCCTGCGGCTGTCCTCAGAGAAATAGAAACCTTGTGTTGGGGCAATGTCTGTACCTTCTTTTCTAGGTGCATAAAGTCATCCTTGAAGCTGATCAATAGGACAGTAGACAGCCTTCTGGATGTTATTTAGTATTCACAGAAGAAGTTGGGAAGGAAGGAATAGCTTCCATCCTTTACAAACAGCACATGTGTGCCAGCTGTGATCTCACTTCATAAGCAGTCTTTGGATCTGGGCTTTTCAGAGCATCTGCACAACTTTCAGGGTCATAGAACATTGTCATTCAAGAGGGGTTGCTCTTACCTACTTCTGAGGTTACCCAGTGGGCTTCTAGCTGTCAGGGATTTGCACCTTGGTCTCCCAGAGACCTAGTCCAATGCACAAATTACTGCAACATTCTGGCTCTCCTTTTTAAAACTGCTGATTTCAAGGGAATAATTTCACAAAAACAAATATCCACTGCTCCTTTCATCATTACCAGTTTACTAGGACCAATGATTCAGTCCTTGAATCACTTAAGAAAGGATCTATAATTTTGTAGGAACTGGCCCAATCGATGCATGGGAATTGCCACTTGAAAATACATGCATATACACATACTCTATTACTATTTTATCAACATGCAAGATTATAGGGTCAATGACAAAGGAATTATCCAGTACTGTACATCATGTTATTTCCCAGGTCCTTCTCTGGCTGTACAAAAGCTATCAGGAGAATCTGAGTGCAACAATATATATAATTTAAAAGAAAACTACAATTGTTTTTCTAATGGGATCTACATATTACCATAACAGAAAAAACAGCCTTTATTCTTTGGTAACTTACTACAGCTAGTCACTGATAGATTTCTTCAGGACTGACTGCTTAATCAGTCAGTTATTGATGTCTTGACATGTTAACATTGAACTGAAACTTTCAAAAGAGTATTGAAGTAGGAGGTCTTTTGTCTTTCAAATGTGCAACAGCCTGCGCCCTATCAGTGTTTGTGTAGCATACAACTAAGGCAATGCTAGAAATCCTTGGAAAACTAATTATAGGATCAAATTAGTGTCAGTGCTGCTGCAGCATTTTAACCAAACCTTCTACAACAACAGATAAAAGACATAGCAAAATAGTTGATTAATTGCTGCCATGGACTTGAAGCACGTGAGGGAGAAAAGAAATGGGGAAGGGCTGTGCAATGAAATGCTTACTACTTTCAATGCTTCAAAGCTTTTTAAAGGATTCATTTTTTTAAAAAAAAATCCATATATTTCATATATACCTGAATTTTCCCTAATTGATGCATTCCTTACGATCATCAGAAAGGGCTCAAGACATTGGACAGCTCCACAGCCTCTTTAGCTTCTTTGTTCTTCTTAGTGTACAGGGTGAAACTATTGGATATTTTACCAAATTCTTGATTTTTTCCCCTCATCTTCTCTTTGGAGACTGATGGCCTTCAAATTCTTGGTAGTTAATCTTATCTCTTTCTGTGATATTTCCAGGGTGTTTTCTATCTTTACTCACCACCTTCACCCAATTTTACCTTCCAGGATTCCTGATCAAACCACTACCCTCAACACCTTCTACTCTTACCCTTTTCCTAACCTTGTATCCTCCCTTTATTCCTAATCTTTCCTAGCCCCAACCCATTTTCTTTCTTTTATCCATATGTAGTTAAAACTTCCAATAAAAACCTAATTTTTTTTAAAAAAAGTAAGGGCTCAAGATGTAAAAGTTGCTCCAAACATAATCTCTTTTTTAAAGGTTCATGTGCAATTTTGTATACCCATGGTGCTGATTGGCAGATGAAAATGTTGTAGCATATAATGAGTGCAACTCCTTGGACACAATACCAAGTTGGAGAAATTGAAATAAATGTCATGAAAAGAATTACAAGATATTTAAAGTTTTGATCTTAAAGATAACTTTTATAAAATGATGTACCAATGCCATTTCACCACAGTAAAAATATTAAAGATACATCAATATATTAAAAATCTGTTGGAAATTTGAAATGCACCAAGATATGTTCTACCCTATGTGGTAGACATGTGATTAAGCAAAATAAGATTGGAGATAGATACTAGGCATGAGAAAAATGAAACGGAAATTAAAAGAAATCGTAAGTGATTCGTATGTAATGGGCCTTTCAAGTTTATACGGATCGCAAGGCCAATCCCAGAAGTGGACTTTCTTTTACGCACCCCCTGGGCCCAAAATTTCATTAGATTATTAAATATTTCGGATGTCCCCCAACAGGAAAATTTCCCCCAAAATAGCTTTGCAGACATAACTCACAGTGAAATCGGGGCCTTTCCATGCTTGAAGCCTAATTAGAGTGGAAGGCTTCCTCCAGGAAGTGAAAAGGGAGCCGGAAACCATAGAGAGCCTGAAATCGGGACTCCTAGAGGGGCTGGAGGACTGATGAAAAAAGCGATTTAAACACCCAGGAAGGGGGTTTAGATAGAAGAACAGAGTAGGAGGACATAAGAACTGCTGAGAGAAGGGCAGCAGGAGTGAAAAGAGCATGGAGAGGAGAAGGAAGAGTTCAGAATCAAGAAAAGCCATAGAGTTCCAACGGAGGTCCTAGACTGCTATGGTAAAACTGAATGGGGAAAAAGATGGAGAACTGAGGAGAACCTGCACCAGATTAGGCAAGGCCTTTATTTACCAGAGGTAGGCCTAGGCATTTATTTAATAATATTAATAATAATAATATATTAATGCATTATATGTGTCCCTGCAAAGGAACCCTGTCCTTTAATAATATTAATAATAATAATATATTAATGCTTTATATCTCCCTGCAAGGAAACCAAGGGAAATGTTGCCCCTTGATTTGCCTGTGTTTAAAACAGTATCAGTCCTGTTTCTCTGCTTTGCCTACTTTAGAACTACTAACGAATTTCGTAAGTAATGAAGTTACATTTCGAAATTTTTTTGGGAAATTTTTGTAAGTCTTTGATATACTAATCAAAAAAAATCCCCCCCCCCCAATTTGATTTACGATTCACCATTTTAGGATTCTAAACCATGCCTAATAGATACAAAACAAGGGATTTTGAAGCCTACTTTATTTTTATTGGGATTTCCAAATGAACAGACAAAGAACCTTGAATTTTAAGATATTACATTACATTATTCCAGCAGTGCAGAGGAAACAGGATGGATTGGCCCTAAGTTATTCCCTTTCTGGTCACTTTTTCAGATCACCACAAAACATTGGGGGAGGTTCTGGCCAGTTAAGGCACTCAATGTCAGCAATGGTGACTGGTGACAGCCAAGTATCTAGTGATGGTAAAAAGTAAGGCAAAGTAATCACTAGGCTTGAGTATGGATCCTGCCTGCAGAAGAGAAGGGTGAGAGGAGACATGCAGCCATGTGTAAACCTTTGAAAGGATGCCAAAAGGAAGAGGGAACAGGCTTGATATCTGCTGTCTTGGAGACTTGGACTCAAGGCAATGGGTTCAAATTACAGGAAAGGAGATTCCACCTGAACATTAGGAATAACTTCCTGACTGTAAGAGCTATTCAACAGTGGAATTCTCTGCCTCAGAGTCTGGTGGAATCTCTTTCTCTGCAGATTTTTAAGCACAGGATTCCCTTTCCCATCATTTTAGGCATTGTGCTTGTCCTTATATAGAATCATAGAATTGGAAGAAACCACATGAGCCATGCAGTGCAACCCCCTGCCAAGAAGCAGGAAAATTGCATTCAAAGCACCCCTGACAGATGGCCATCCAGCCTCTGTTTAAAATCTTCCAAAGAAGGAGCTTCAACCACACTCCGGGGCCCAGAGTTCCAATGCTAAATAGCTCTCACAGTCAGGACATTCTTCCTAATGTTCAGGTGGAATCTCCTTTCTTGTAGTTTGAAGCCATTGTTCCGCGTCCTAGTCTCCAGGGCAGCAGAAAACAAGCTTGCTCCCTCCTCCCTATGACTTCCTCTCACATATTTATACATGGCTATCATGTCTCCTCTCAGCCTTCTCGTCTTCAGGCTAAACATGCCCAGCTCTTTAAGCCGCTCCTCATAGGGCTTGTTCTCCAGACCCTTGATCATTTTAGTCACCCTCCTCTGGACACATTCCAGCTTGTCAATATCTCTCTTCAATTATGGTGCCCAGAATTGGACACAATATTCCAGGTGTGGTCTAACCAAGGCAGAATAGATGGGTAGCATGACTTCCTTGGACCTAGACACTTTACACCTATTGATGAAGGCCAAAATCCCATTGGTTTTTTCCCTACTGCATCACATTGTTGGCTCGTGTTTAACTTGTTTTCCACAAGGACCCCAAAATCTTTTTCACACATCCTGCTCTCGAGCCACACGTCCCCCATTCTGTATTTTTGCATTTCATTTTTTCTGCCTAAGTGGAGTATCTTGCATTTGTCACTGTTGAACTTCATTTTGTTAGTTTTGGCCCATCTCTCTAATCCCGTGATTCCCAAAGTGGGCACTACCGCCCCCTGGTGAGTGCTGCAGCAATCCAGGGGGGCAGTGATGGCCACAGGTGCATTTTTGTATTACTTTTTTGTATTACCTTTCTATTCTAAGTTCAATAAATAGTTTCATAATTTCAAACGACAATGATTCCAATTTACACCCTTCTTTACTATATTTTTATGAAAAAGGTAAAAACATTAATACATATATATTTCTGTGTAATTGCTATTAAAAATTAAAAAATAATTTCTAGGGGGACGCTGAGTAATATTTTTTTGGAAAGGGGGCAGTAGGCGAAATAAGTTTGGGAACCACTGCTCTAATCTGTCAAGATCATTTTGAATTCTGCTCCTGTCTTTTGGAGTATTGGCTATTCCTCCTAATTTGGTGTCGTCTGCATACTTGATGATCATGCCTTCTAACCCTTCATCTAAGTCATTAATAAAGATATCCTTCATTAAGACCTGGATTGAAAGCATCAAAGTTAAGATCACACTCATTCTGCAATCCTTTTCCTTCTTTATGTAGAGGAGACCAGATTTAATGCTTTGTTAAAGCTGTTTGTACTCAAGAAGGAGACAAGAGCTGCAGGCGTGCATGCACTCTTCCTACAGCAGGATGTTTCCCAAGATATTTTAAGAAGGCTTCCCATTTCCCAGGGAAGGAAGAGTGATTGATATGGAGATATCCTACCCTGGGCTTCCTTTAAAAAGCCATTCCATCTATCTTGATTTGTAGGTGTTGCAGTGGTGCCTTTTGCCCTCCCATGCTTTTTCTTCTAGCAGCTGCTTTCAAGAGGCACTGTTCTGTTGCAACCGGTAAAAAAATGGTGGCAGAGCCCATGCCATTATGAGCTTCCAAACCGACTGGACCAACCAATCAAGCCAAATGCAAATGTCCATAATGAATCCATGCACAAGCCTAGTAGTAAGAACAGAAAAATACAACCAGGGATATATTATGATGGCCTGGTGCCAATTTATTTTAATTCGTAAAGAATTTTGTGACAATGCCTGTGAAGGAAAGAAGGAAGAAGTGGGTGGTTACTGTGAAATAATGAAATTGTTAGGAACTTTCAGCCTTCTATTCCAAAGACTGTGCCCAGAGATGAATAGAGCTGCAGAAGAAGGCAAGGAAGAGCTGAGCTTGTTGGTTTGACATACAATAAATATGATATTTCAAAAATATGTATATGATATTTCAAAAATATGTTATTAGAATGAGGTAAAGTTACTGTGTCAGTGTTCTTGGTGTAAATAAAAGACTTACAAGAGTCATACGTGCATATATAACTGTTTGTAAAATGTCAAAGGGCATATTTCTAATTCTGGCATGACATCCTGCAGTAAAACACAGTGATAAGAGAAATAACTATTTTGCAACCTTCTCAACATAATACTCTCGATAACATCACAGAGAACAGCTGCTAGGATGTCAGTGGAGTGGTGAATCAATCTGAAATTTTAAAAGAGCCATCTAAGGTGCTGCATCTTATCCCACCCACCCAAATAAGTTCAGTACCTTGAATAGTTTCTTTAAAGTTTTGGCTAGAATACAGACTAAAATTTTGCACTGACAAGGTGGGAAGATACTCATTCCTTGAAAAGAAAACTCATACTCTGAGAAGAGAGTAAAAGAGATAAAAATATTTCAAACATGTGACTATGCCTAATACATAGCCTGAGGATTTTGAAAATGCACAAACAAATTCTTAGCTCTCCACATTACTGCAACTGATATCCTATCCTCTGCTTTTCACCTTCTTGAGTTATTATTTTATTAGCATTGAATAAACTAAAGGCATAGGTGCTGTTTCCCTGGTTACCATGGCATTTGTACCATTTTGTCACAGAAACCATCTTCATTTGAAACATTTATTCATTATTTTTCTAATAAAGTTCATGGAGTTTCATATTATGTTGCCATAAAACGATGGACATATTCTTCTTAATAAACACACATTTTCCCCACTCCTACACTTTTTTTCCTTTTCTAGTTTTTCCTCAGATTTCTTGGCTTCTGCACTGTGGCCTCTCCAAAGCCTATGAGAAATACAATAACACAGTCTCATTTGCAAAGCAAACCTGTGAAAAATCTGGAACAGCAGCAAGAACAAAATTTAAAGTTACAATGAACTCTTTCCAGATGAGAAAGGGAATGTCACCTTTTTATAGATCAAGCTGTGGAATACATTCTTCCAAGTTGTGGTTGCATATTTTTAAAGAAAGAAACCACCGAAGAAGCATTTAGATACTGACAAAGATAAATGTAAAAAGTTCAAATTTTGTGAGGCATTTTCCTAGCCAATTTGACTCATTTTTGGATGCCTAAATGTTCCTTTTATCTCATGTTAATTATTAATCACAAACCAGTCAGAGTTGGAAAACTATAAAAGCTGTCAGCACAGGGAAACTTATCTTATGCTTTTTAATTGCATCTTGGGATATTTTGTCTTATTATTCATGCAAAAAGTGGCTCAACTCAGCTATGTGCTTTAGGGTTGAGATTAATTGTATGTGTGTGAACCTTCTTGTGAAACGCAGTCATTCAATTAAGGAAAATCCCAGTGGTAAAATTTGTAGGACCAAATCAAAATCCCTCTCTCATGTCTGATTTTCTATAGAATAATTCAGATGAATAAGAAAGGGGAATGGCCCAATCGATTGGTAATGGTTGTTGTTATTATTATAACATAAGGAAGGACCATAAGGAAGGCTGAGCAAAGGAAGATAGACAATTTTGAACTGTGGTGCTGGAGAAAAAGTCTGAGAGTGCATTGGATCACAAGATCAAACCAGTCCATACTCCAGGAAATAAAGCCTGACTGCTCACTAAAGGGAAGGATATTAGAGGTGAAGATGAAGCACTTTGGCCACATAATGAGAAGACATGAAAGCTTGGAGAAGATAATGTTGCTGGGGAAAATGGAAGGAAAAAGGAAGAGGGACCAACCAAGGGCAGGATGGATGGATGGTATTCTTGAAATGACTGCCTTGACTTTGAAGGAACTGGGAGTGGACACAGCCAACTGTGGGCTGGTCCATGAGGTCACAAAGAGTCAGAAGCGACTGAACGAATAAACAAAATAATAATAATAATAATTATTATTATTATTCAGACTATACTGGGTTGGCAATTTTTATATAAGGGATAATGATATGTCGGTGACAATGAAACTCCATATAATTTCTTGACACCAAGATCATTATCACCCCTCACACAGCATAGAAAATAAGATCCAGAGTGTGCCGAGGAGTATGAGCAGGGCCAGATTCTCTTGGGACATAGCCATGATTATCATGGAGGCCGTGAGGTCCTGAGCCACTCCCAATACGGTAGTCTCAATATGGATATTGAATTCTCCCAGCACTACTACTCCACAAGCAACCACACAGCCATCTCAGGTACTTCAAGAAAAGATACTGTTGAACTGTGGGCTGGACAGGACTCCCAACAGACTCTTGACTACTCACCTCAAAACTTGCAGATTCTGGGAGAGGGCACCTAGTCAAGGGATAGAATTATGAAACGCTACCATGACTCTATGTCCCTGCCCCCCAATTCTTACCTGCTGTTGCATAGAAAACCCAGTAGGCAAAACTGAGAGAGATTAACCCACTCACCTGATCAGGTCTCACCCAGGCAGGTGGATGGCAATTGTTTTGCATTCACCAATCTGGCATTCATCAGCAACACCAAGGCTATCTGGAGCATTTGACCTAGGAAACATATTTGAGGCAATGAACATTCTGTTATGCTCCCTTCCATGGTGTTGAAATCCTCCTTCTGTATCTTCCTCTGCCCTGGTATGATTCCAATGTCTGCTCCCTGAATCAGTCATTGAATCTGAATCTGGAAAACACATATTCCACTGGGCAGACAAAGCAGTAGTTATTGAAAAGAGCCAATACAATATACAGACAGGCATATGGTAAAAGCAGATAACAGGCTTTTACCTCTCTTGGATAAAATGACAACGTTTGTCTCATCAAACAAAGTGACCCCTTGTTTGGTGTTTCCCCCTTTGGCAGCAACCCCACTGGTGTTGGACATGTCCCCAGAAGAGTACTGCCTTTATGTCCCAGAGAGGCAAGACAGTAGTGCTGGATGCTGAATAGTACTTGCTAAGTCAGGATTTCAGTCCTGCAAAGAGCTGGGTCCCACTAGTGAGGTAGAAGTCCAAGGTAGCAATGACAAAGAACAACATCTTCCTCCCTACAGCCTAAAATAGTTTCTGTGGTCCTCACCCTCTCTGCTCAGATGCTGTTTTTCTGTTGTTTTTCAGATTGAAGAGAGAGAACATATTAATTATGCAATCTTTCTATAACAGAAATCATATACTTTTGTGATGTAGTATGCGTTATTTGCTTTAGTATGCTTTCAAATATACTTTTCATATATTTTATGAAAATAAGAGTATTTAAAATAGGCATTTATGCAAGTACTTATTTAAATGGGGAATTAGAAATAATAAAATGTTGGGAAAAGGGAGCAAATTTGTGGGTGAACAACTCTGAATGTGACATAAACTGTCCAATTAACCTATTTTTATTCTGAAATCAAGTGTGTCATCATTCAAATGTAAAATGGCCTATGGTAGTTTTGCTTTAGTGTCACCATGGTTTGTAAATGACATGAAAGGACAAAATAGCAGCAGCAGCAGCAGCAGCAACAACAACAACAACAACAACAACAACAACACATGTATGGTGAATTAGCCAGATGTCTTTTGTTATTTTAATAAAGTTTTAAAGTCTGGCTGTTTCCCCCCCAATTCAATTACTTTCATAAGTGTCAAGTATCAATATTATGAAAAACTATAATGTAATGTCATTACTTGCACTACTATCAAATTAATTTAGCTCATGGCATTTTATTTAGCTGCAATTAAAATATGACTTCTGCAAGCTCACTGTGAGTAGAGAAAATTGTATGATTGGAGGAAATGGTTTCAGTGAACTCCTGTCCTTTTCTGTTGAGAGAAAAAACATTACAGGGAGGGGATTTTGCTTTTTCACTTCCAAGTCTAATGCTGCCTAGCCTTATCTCCGTTATCAATAAATAGTTGGGGGTGTTGGTATAAAATCAGAAATTCCAGATTCTGTTGGTCCGCTATAATTAGCCTGGACTGATTCCATTTTGACAATAGTTGACATCTCACCCATGGTCTGTATTGTTTTGCTAAACTCAGCAATTTGTGTTATACTAGAATTCTGTAACTACAGTATCATGTGCCCAGAGCCACCCTATCTGATGTTATGGCCACAGTGCCAAATCCTGTTAAAGTTTTTATCATTTCTTAAGTAACAAGTAGTGTAAAGATCAGGGCAGCAAAAAGAGAGAGAGCCAAATTACCTGACTAGCATTGTGTAATTACAGCCAGGGTGAAGTAACTGCTGGGGTAATGAAGGAGTTGGAAGGTTGGAGTTTACTGAAGATAAAAACTGTGAGAGGCTTGTGTCTTGAGGAGACTGAAGGTTGGAGTCTCAAGAAGAATTGGACTACAAAACCAGACTGGTGTAAGTAAGAAGGCTCCAGTTATCTGGTAGTATCAGGAAAAGAAGGCTGGAGAAGTATTCCAGTGTTCAGCCACTGTAAATGTATTCTGTGTGTGTGTGTGTGTGTGTAAATTCTGCTGAAAAGACAAAGGTGTGAGCTTACTTCTTTTTCAGCAGGTGAAAGCTTCCGCTGCTGTTTGTAACTACACACATTAACCATAATTGTGACACAAACATCCTCATCTCTGTCTCCATTCTCTGCACGTCACATAGATTTTACATAGCAATTAGTATGTATACATTAGATATTAGGGAATATTAGGGAATATTTTATTACGGTCAATGGCCAGCATAAAAATGTACAAACATCAGCATGTGCAAATATTAGGGTACACATACATGTACAAACACATGTATACAAATGTACAAACGTCAGGGTACACAAAGGCAAAGTTTAAAACCCAATATTGAATAAGATAGTTAAAATGGTATTAAACATTTAAATGCTAAAATGACAATGGTAAAACCGAAATAAATATTAAAACTTTCTAAGACTGTGACAGCATCTTGCACCGACAAGCTATTGCTGCTGCTGCTCAGAAGCTGGCAACCCTAACAGTGACCTTGGGGTGTTGGTCAGACAAGAGATAATCTATATAAAACCTTGCAGATCTCCCTGGTAGACTTTCTAAAATTCGATTTATAAAATGTTTACGAAGGTCACAGTAAAAAGAGCAGTACAACAAAACGTGCTCCACAGTTTCCAGTGCCTCCGCCTCACAGGGACATAGGCGTTCATTGTATGGTACTTTGTTGTATCTTCCCTCCAATACAGCAGAAGGGAGTATGTTGAATTTAGCCAAAGAGAACGCCTTCCTATGTTTAGGGATGGTTAGGTTGCCTAAGTACTCTGCAGGAAGCAGCGCCCTTCCGTTATCTTTAAATATTGGAAGAGTAGAGGCTGCGTTTAGGTAGTTTTGCAGCTCTGTGTCCCAGATACGCTGTCGTATGTTTTCTTTGGCTTTTGTATAGCCCATGGTCAGAATGGTATTAACTGAAAATCCAAGGTTGAGGATTTTCTCATGAACTATCTTTTTCCACCTTGATTGGAATGGATCACTGAGGGTCAATGGGGCCAAACCTTTAGGCAGAAACATTAGTTTTAACCAAAGATTTAGCTTATAGATCCAGATCCGAGTCTTAACAGAGATCTGTCCTGTCTCTAGAAGTAAAATTACATTAGGCACACAGCTTGGGAGGCTAAGGATGCTTCTTAGGAATTTTGTCTGGATGGTTTCTAACGCCTTAACATTTTTAAATGCACACAGTTGTACTCCATATAACATTTGAGGCAAGATCTTAGCATTAAAAACTTGAATTGCTGAAGGTACATGCTGGCCACCTTTACCATAAAAAATGAAATAAGTGAGTTGTAACTCCACTGTGCATTTGCTATAGAATGGGACACTTGAGCATTCCAGGAACAGGTGGACTGGAAAATGACTCCTAGATACTTATAGAGTTTAACTTGTTCTATTGGGTGCCCATTGATTTGCCAGCGGTGTATGCATCTTTTCTGAGTAAAAACCAGCACTTTTGATTTGTCATAATTAATTGCCAGCTGTTCAGTATTACAGTACACATCTAACCTTTTTAGGAGCCGTCTCAGCCCAACACATGTTAATGATAAAAGTACGGCATCATCTGTGTAAAGTAAGACCGAAATTGCTCTCCCAGCCAATTTAGGGGGGGGGGGGTGAGGGTTTATTTCTGAAAGTGAGTTCACCAGGGAATTAATATAAATATTAAACAATGTGGGAGCAAGAACACAACCTTTGCTTTACTCCTGTAAATGAGGGTATTGGTCTAGTCAGATGGCCTTCTCGGTTACATCTCACTTGCAGATGTGTTTTTTTCATAAAGGCTGAGAATGAGAACCAGCAGGCGGCTGTCTATATTGGTAGCCTCAAGTTTGCTCCAAAGTTAGATATTGCTCATGTGCATTTTGTCTACTTCATTACTTTTACTTACTTAGGCGATCTTTTGTTGTCTGAGGATGATGGTCCTCCAAGTGTCTTGGCGGTGGGTTCGTAGGTGGCTGTGGAGACCGATTCCCACATTGGTTTCCAGGTGGAAGGAGATCCCGGTCAGGGTTGGCTTGACACGCCTTCCTCATGGCACATTTCTCCCTCTCACCCTCCATTCCTGCCTCTTCAAATTCTGCAACACTACTGGTCACAGCTGACCTCCAACTGGAGCGCTCAAGGGCCAGGGCTTCCCAGTTCTCAGTGTCTATGCCACCGTTTTTAAGTTTGGCTTTGAACCCATCTTTAAATCTCTTTTCCTGTCCACCAATATTCTTGAGTTGGGTGTATAGTAACTTCTGTGGGATATGGTGTTCAGACGACATAGTCAGTACAGTGGAATTGATGACATAGGAGCATCGCTTCAGTGCTGGTGGTCTTTGCTTCTTCCAGCACACTGACAGTTGTCTGCCTGTCTTCACAAGAGATTTGCAGGATTTTTCAGAGGCAACACTGATGTAATTGTTCCAGAAGTTGAGTGTGACATCTGTAGACAGTCCACGTTTCACAGGCGTATAGCAGGGTTGGGAGGACAATACTGTTGTATACACCATCACATTGGTCTCCTTTTGGATGTCCCAGTCCTCAAACACTCTCTGCTTCATTCAGAAAAATGCTGCACTTACAGAGCTCAGGCAGTATTGTATTTCAGTGTCAATGTTGACTTTTGTGGAGAGGTGGCTGCTAAGGTAGTGGAAATGGTCAACTTTTTCTAATGTTACACCATTAAGTTGTATTTCTGGCATTGCAGAGGGATTGGCTGATGACTGCTGGAAGAGCATTTGGTTTTCTCGATGTTCAATGAAAGGCCAAGCTTCTTGTATGCTTCTGCAAAGGTGTTTAGTGTGGCTTGTAGGTCTTCATCTGAATGTGCAAAGACTATGTTATCATCAGCATACTGGAGTTCAATAACAGATGCTATTGTGACCTTTGTTTTTGCTTTCAGTCTGCTGAGGTTAAATAGTTTGCCATCTGTCCGATAGATGTTTTCCACTATGGTGGGAAGCTTCCCATCAACAAGATGAAGTATCATAGTGCTGAAGATGGAAAATAAGGTTGGAGCAATAACACATTTCTGTTTGACACCTGATTCCACCCTAAATGGGTCATTTTGAAAGTCTTTGCTGTCCAAGACTGTTACCATCATGTCATCATGGAGGAGCCGCAGAATGTTCACAAATTTGTTAGGGCACCCGATTTTTGGAGGATGGTCCAGAGAGCACTGCAATTCATTTTGTGGAATACCTTTGCAAGGGCAATGAATGCCATGTACAGAGGTTGATTTTGTTCCCTGCATTTTTCTTGGAGCTGGCATGCAGGGAAGATCATGTACACTGTTCCTCTCGAGGTGTGGAAGCCGTTCTGGGATTCTGGGAGGCTATCTTCTGAGACAGGTAGAAGGCAGTTTGCAAGGATTCTTGTGAGGACTTTCCCAGCAGAGGTTAGAAGGGAGATACCTTGATAGTTTCCACCCCCCCCCCTTTTGTGGAAAGGGTGATGATGGTGACATCTTTGAAGTCTGTTGGGATTTTTTCAGTCACCCACACTTTTTCAACGAGTTGGTGGAGTTGTTGTGTCAGCTCAGGTTCACCCACTTTAAAAACTTCAGCAGGGATCCCATCAGGTCTGTTGTTTCTTGTTATTTTTTTGATGGTTGATGGCATTGCTGACTTCTTTCAAACTAGGCAGTGTTGCAAGCTCATCCCTGGTTTGATGTTTCAGGGTTTGTGAGAGAACATCATTGGTCACGTTGGAGCTGCGATTTAGGAGGTTTTGGTAGTGTTCTTTTCAACATAGTGCAATTGATTTTTTGTCATTCAGAAGTTTGGTTCCATTTGATAAGCATAGCAGGTGTATGGCATGATTTCTTGGTCCATTGCTGACCTTTGTGTCTTTGAAAAATCCCAGAGCATCATGGGTATCTGCAAAGTGTTGGGTTTCTTCAGCCTTCTTTGTCCACCAGATGTTCTTGAGTTCTCTGGTCTTTCTTGGGACCTCAGCTTTGCAGCAGCATAGATATTTTTTTCTTCGCAGCACAGTAGTTATCTCTTTGCCATGTTTGAAAGACTTTCCTTTTTATCAATTAACTAGCTGTACCTGTGCATGCGTTGCTGTGCCGTAGTCTGTGGCTAACCCCTTCTACCCACATGGTGGGGAAGCACAATCAAAGGACTCCAGACAGATGGCCATTTTGCCTCTGGTTGACAACATTAAGTAAAAAAAATTCAAAGTAGAGGTACTTTGAAAGAGATGTACCTACCTATTCCTTCCCCCTTTTTCTTCCCCTTCCTCTCCTTTCTTCCCTCTCTGACTCTTTCTGTCATTCCTTGACAGATTGGCTAAATTCTTGTTCTACGCATGAAAGAGAGACAAGGTTCCTCGACATGCTAGCTGATTATTCCCTTGAGCAGATGGTCATGGAACCAACCAGGGGAAAGGGGCTCCTGGACTTGGTGCTAACTAATGAACAAGATCTCGTTCAAGATGTCCTTGTAACTGAGCCCATAGGTACCAGTGACCACAACACAATAACCTTCAACTTAAGTTTGATAGCAAACTGTCAGTGAAAACTAACACAGAGACCTTAAATTTTCACAAAGGAATTTCACCAAAATGAGAAAAATAGTAAAGAACAAACTAAAAGGAACAGTAAAAAAATCAAATCCCTCCAAAATGCTTGGAAACTGTTTAAAAATACTATAAAACAAGCCGAACTAAAAATGCATTCCTAAAATAAGAAAGAGGCCGGAAAGTCCAAGAGGACATCAGTATGGCTTACAAATGAAGTAAAAGATGTGATTGGAAAGAAGAAAACTCATTTAAGAAATGGAAGGCTCTTCCTACTGAGGAGAACAGAAAGGAACACAAGCTCTGGCAAACTAAATGCAAAGCAACCGTCAGAAAGCCAAGAGAGATTTTGAGGCACATATAGCTAAGAACATTAAAAAAATAGCAAAAACTTCTTTAAGTACATCAGAAGCAGGAACCCAACTAGAAAAGCAGTTGGGCCACTTGACGAAAATGGTAAGAAAGGGACGATAAGTGAAGACAAGGAGATTGCTGAGCGGCTAAACGACTTCTTTGCCTCCGTTTTCACACAGGAGGACAGACAACATATGCCTGCAGCTGAGTCAGTTTTTTCAGGGAGGGAATTAAATGAATTAAACCAGATAGAGATAAACAAGGAAGATGTTCTCACATGCCTTACTAAACTAAATGTCAACAAATCACCAGGGCCAGATGGCATCCACCCCAGAGTTCTTAAGGAACTCAAGTGTGAAATTGCTGAAATTCTAGCCAAAATATATAACCTTTCTCTAAGATCAGGCACTGTACCCGAGGACTGGAGGGAGGCAAATGTAACTCCGATCTTCAAGAAAGGATCCAGGGGTGATCCAGGAAATTATAGGCCAGTTAGTCTAACCTCAGTTCCAGGCAAAGTGATGGAAACCATTATTAAAGAAAAAAATTACTAAGCACATAGAAGAACAGGCATTGCTGAAGGAAAATCAACATGGTTTCTGCAAAGGCAAATCATGTCTTACTAACTTGATAGAATTCTTTGAGGGTGTAAATAAACACATAGATAAAGGGGACCCAGTCGATATTGTTTACCTTGACTTTCAAAAGGCTTTTGACAAAGTCCTCACCAAAGGCTCCTAAATAAGCTCTTCAGCCATGGAATCAGGGGACAGGTCTTGTCCTGATTGGAACCTGGCTAAACTGTAGGAAACAAAGGGTGGTAATAAATGGACACTTCTCTGGGTGGAAAGAGGTGAGAAGTGGCGTACCCCAAGGTTCAGTTTTAGGACCGTTACTTTTTAATTTATTCATAAACGATCTGGATGTAGATGTAAATTGTGAGGTAGCAAAGTTTGCAGATGACACTAAACTGTTCAGGGTAGTTAAAAATGAAACTGACTGTAAAGAGCTCCAGAAAGATCTCGAAATTGAGTGAATGGGCAACAAAGTGGCAAATGCATTTTAACCTAAACAAGTGTAAAGTCATGCACATCGGGGAAAAGAACCCCAAATACACTTATCAACTGATGGGATCAAAGCTTTCTGAGACAAACCAGGAAAGGGATCTTGGGGTTTTGGTGGACAGCTCAATGAAGATGTCAACCCAATGCGCTGCAGCAGCGAAAAAGCAAATTCTATGCTTGGCATGATCAGGAAGGGAATCGAAAATAGGTCGGCAAATGTTGTATTGCCTCTCTACAAATCTATGGTGAGGCCACATCTGAGTACTGTGTACAATTCTGGTCACCGCACCTCAAGAAGGATATAACGGAACTGGAAAAGGTACAAAGAAGGGCAACAAATATGATCCAAGGGATGGAGCAGCTCCCTTTATGAAATCAGGTTGCAACGCCTTGGTCTTTTCAGCCTTGAAAGACGGCGTTTAAGAGGTGACTTGATCGAAGTGTATAAAATCATGCATGGGATAGAAAAGGTGAACAAAGAAAAAATATTTTCTCTGTCACACAATACTAGTACTAGGGGGCACTCCCTAAAGCTCCAAGGCAGGAAAGTCAGGACAAATAAAGGGAAATATTTCTTCACCCAGAGGGTCATTGGGTTATGGAACTCACTTCCAGAGGAGGTTGTGACAGCTGTCAGCCTGGACAGCTTCAAGGCAGGATTAGACAGATTCATGGATACCAAGGGAATCAGTAGCTACTGAAATGGACATCCAAGTGCCACCTCTGTGTTGATGGAGGCAAGCAGGATTTTCCCCGGTACTGGTTGTGGGGGTCGGGAGCAGGTGAGGGTTTTGCCCTCCTTTCTGCTAGAGATCCCTGTGTACAACTAGTGGGCCACTGTGTGACACAGAATGCTGGACTAGATGGGCTGAGGCCCGATTCAGCATGGCTCTTCTTATGTTCTTATGTTCTTATGTTCCTTCTTTCACTGTTTGGTGTCATCCTTCCTTCTCTTTTTCCTTCCTTCCTTCCCCTTCTCTCTACTTCTTCGTCTCCTTTCCCTCCCTATTTCCTTCCTTTCACTTTTTATTTCCTATTCTCCCCTCTTCCTTCTTTTCCCCTTTCCTGTGGCCCAGTCTATATATATGTGTGTTTTGTGTGTGTATGTATGTATGTATATTTGTGTCTATGTGTACATGTGTGTGTTTGTGTATATGTGTGTGCTTATGTTTGTGTGCATATGTGTATATGTATATTGTGAATGTGTGTGCTTGTGTATATGTGTGTGTTTGTATATGTATATGAGTGTATATGTGTACATGTGTGTATTTTTTCTTTTCTTCCTTCCTTCCTTCCTTCCTTCCCTCCCTTCTTCTCTCTCTCCTTCCTTGCCCCTTTCCCTCTTTCATTCCTTCCCTTTGTCCCTTCCTCATTTCTTATTCCTTTGTGTCCCTTCTCCTTCCTGTCCTTCTGTAGCACAGCAGTTCTCGTTTGTGCCTGGAGGGCAGGGGACAGGACTTGGGGTCCCATTAGCATTAGAACCAGCAGTGCCAGAACATGATTAAGAGGATGAGCTAGATGATTGGGGCGACGGGCAGCTTTCCCCTCAGGGGCCTCTTTCGCCCACAGAGAGCTTGGCCTGGGAAGAAATGTGTTTTGGTCCTAGGGAAGATTCAGATAACCAGGTGCAGTTAGATAGCGATTCTGAGAGTTATGAACATCCGGGAGGAAGATCTTCTCAGGAGCCTCCTGAGGAAGATATGGAAGAAGGCGCATGGGAAACGACTAGGGAGGAGAGCTCTCAGAGAGATAGCAACACAGCTGGGGAAAGACAAGGCCGAACATTTGATAGGAGATGGAACATAGAGTCTAGCAGAAGGGAATGGTCAAAGAGCATAGACCAGCCGAGGTCCGTGAGCAGCGATTGGAGACGCAGACCCACGTTGCTTTGGACATTGTTACTTCAAGCCTTTTGGATTACTTCATATTCTATTGAGCTATATTCTTTGGAACTGTTTTATATTCAATAAAGTAATTAGCCTTTATTCTGTCTCTCTGTGTGTGATTAAGGGGCCGATCAAGTCCGTGCATCGTGACACCTTCCTTTTTCTTTCCTTCCTACTTTCTATTCTTTCTTCTCTCCCTCCTTCTCTCTCTCTCCTTCCTCCCCACTTTCCCTATTTGAACCTCCCTCTTGTCTTCTTTTTTCTTTCTTAATCTTTTTCTTTGTTTGTCCTTTTCTTTCCGGAGGCAGAAAGGCCTGGCGGTGGGCGGGGTCTGCTGTTTTCCCAGGGCAGACATGGGCCTTTTGGGCCCTGGGGAAGGAAGGGAGGCTGCTGGAGGAGGAGGAGGCAGGGGCGTGGTGCTCTTGTTTTGCGGGCGCGCCGAGAGCCCCTTTCCTTCCCGGAGGCAGAACGGCCTTCCCTTAGGCCTGGAGGTGGATTGCTGCCTTGGGCCGGCCTCCCTGTCTCCTGCAGCGGACTGAAAAGCTGGCCAGCAGGGGAATGCATCTCTCTGTGGGCCGGTGCCGCCACTCGCTGCAGAAGACTCAAAAGGAGGAGGGAGGCCCAGTGTCTTTGGTTGGTATCGCGGCCAGGGCTCCAGAGGCCTCTGTGCCAGAAATCGAAGCCCTGGCTTTGGCGAAGCAGACGGGCCTCCCTTCTCCTTTTGTGTGTTGCGTAGGCAGCAGTGGTGCCATCGCGCAGAGAGATGCATTTCTCCCGCTGGTCAGGTGTTGGGTCTGCCGCAGGAGACAGGGAGGCCGGGCCGAGGCAGCAATGGAGCTGCTGGCCTTGGGGAAAAATGGTGTCCCTTCTTTCTTTTTTCTCTGTGCCAGCGGTTGAGGGGGAGGGAGAAGGGGTTTGCGCACGGGGGAAGTATTTCCGCACATGCGCAGTGCTGCAGTAGCGTGGGGGATCATGGGAGCCCCATTTGTTTTTTGTGGTTTTGACAGTTTTGTTTAATTTTTAAAAAAATTTCGGGTGCTAAACACACC
The DNA here is from genome assembly GCA_030556195.1 of Anolis apletophallus. NCBI lineage: Eukaryota > Metazoa > Chordata > Lepidosauria > Squamata > Anolidae > Anolis > Anolis apletophallus. The sequence continues at coordinate 125,769,523 of JARBWK010000007.1, forward strand.
TTTTTCTGAGAGGGGGTTTGTGGGTTGTTTTGGTGTTTCTGCGTTCAGCGGTTTTGCCCCTAAGCACACCATGTCTCTTTTTTTATATATACAGTAGATTGTTGGATGTCGGATATCTTTGTTATTTTTGTCAAACCAATCTTGATATTTCTTAGTTTGATATCCAATGGTTCTATAATGGATGTTGTTACCTTGGTTTTGGCTTTCAGTCTGCTGACATTAAATAGCTTTCCATATGTCCGATAGATGATTTCCACTCTGGTGGGAAGCTTCCCATCAACAATGTGATGTATCATAGCGATGAAGATGTAAAATAAAGTTGGGGCAATAACACATCCCTGTTTGGCACGTGATTCCACCTTAAATGGGTCACTTTGGGAACCATTGCTGTCCAAGACTGTTGCCATCATGTCATCATGGAGGAGCCTCAGGATGTTCACAAATTTGTTAGGACACCCGATTTTTTGGAGGATGGTCCAGTGAGCACTGCAATTCACTATGATGAATGCCCTTGCAAGGTCAATTAATGTCATGTACAGATATTGGTTTTGTTCCCTGCATTTTTCTTGGAGCTGTTGTGCAGTGAAGATCATGTCCATTGTTCCTCTGGAGGGGCGGAAGAGGTGTCTTAGGTGAAGCTCATCCCTGGTTTGTTGTTGTGGGATTTGTAACAGAACCTCTTCGGCCACATTGGAGCTACGATTCAGGAGGCTTTGGTAGTGTTCTTTCCAATGTAGTGCAATTGATATTTTGTCCTTCCGAAATTTGGTTTAGGGACTGTATGCCATGGTTTCTTGGTCCATAGATGACCTTTGTTGTTTTGAAAAATCCCTGTGCATCATGGGTATCTGCCAGGTGTTGGATTTCTTCAGTCTTCTTTGTCCATCAGATGTTCTTGAGTTCTCTTGTCCTTTGGACATCAGCTTTTGCGCTGGCGTAGATCTTTTTCTTAGCAGCACAGTTGACATATCTCTGCCATGTTTGGAAGGCTTTCCTTTTCTTGTCAATTAGTTGTTGGATCTCGTTGTCATTTTCATCAAACCAATCTTGATATTTCTTGGTTTGATATCCAATAATTTCTTCACAGGCTGTGATGATGGAGGCTTTCAGTTTGTTCCAATGTTCCTCAACATTTTCATTATATTATAGTTCAGTAATAAAATGGATCTCTCTTGAGCAGTGTTGTGAGTAAGTCAAGGCCTGAAACAGTATTTAATCTTGATTGATCCTTTGGCTAAAGTTATTGCTCAGTTTCAGGACTCATCCTAGCATTGTGTCGCACTTCAGTGAATACTGTGAAACCGATATTTTAGTTCTATCCAACAGGTGGAGCTCTACCTAGGAGCCAGATGCTGGCCAATAACCAGCTAGTGTAGAAGAAACTGTCTTGCTCTCCTGCTGGTTCATGTGGAACCAGACTTCCACACACTAAAAAATCTCATACACAGGAATCTTTCAAGAAAAAGAAAACAAAACAAATAAAAGTCCCATGGCGATAATGATGATGATGCTTTTTCTGCATCACAGGGGGTTGGACTAGATGACTCATGCATTCTCTGCTTACTATGATTCTATGCTTCACCCAGCCTTGCTCCCTGGACCATGCTGCAGGACTCCCAGCACTAGTAAGATCTTGGCAACTATCTTAGATTTAAAGTTTGAGACTGCTTGGCTTTTTGTTGTTGTTTATTTGGCTGTATTGAAAACCAGCATGGGATAGTAGATTAAGCATTGAATTATAGCTCTGGAGATCAGGGTTTGATTCTCCGCTCAGCCATGGGAACCCACTGGGTGACCATGGGTGAGTCACACACTAAGCCCTAGAAAATCCCTAGGTTTGCTTTATTTATTTATTACTTCAAATTTATATACCACCATTCCCAATGGCTCATGGTGGTTCACAATACATACACAAACAATCATAAAATAGCAATTTTAAACACAGTAAAACCATTATAACTAATACAGAAAGGAGATGAGTAGGTCGGACCAATTACAAACTGATTACAAACTGAATGCCTGCCGGAGTCACCATGAGTCAAAAACTATTTGATTGTGTACAATAACAACAAATCCTTATTCCAACATGAAATCTAATAGCTCAGATTCTTTAAAAGTGTTTGGAAACATTTTGGGAACTAAACATTCAGTTTCATAATAAATGAGAAAACGCACACTAGTCAGATTTATATCTGCAATGAAACATACCAACTGTAATAAAACCTGAAAGCTTTTTGAGGAATCTGTCTCCCTATCTCCTAGTATGCACTGCAGTCATTTTCCCCCGAACTCTCTTTTATAACTATTCAAGCCTTGGTGAGTTTATCTTCCAAGTAATTCCCCAGGCTCAGATTTTCCTCCAGACCTTTTTCATAGGAAGGCTTGAGAGATCCTTCTTCTCTTTCTGTCTCCAAATCTTCCAACATTTCTCAGCTGTCTACTCAGCTTTCAGGATCATAATTAAAATGGTGCATTGATGCAATGCCCACTTTGGTTTAATAATCTATCAGTAGTGTGGGAATGGTGATGAGTTTCCCAGAGCATTCTTATATTACTTTCCATATGCTGACACAATGTTTTTCACTAGTGGGTTTAAAATGTGACTGTGCTTAGATTGTACTGGCATCCTTTCTTCTAAAATTACTGGCATTGACCCAATAACTTCAGAATACTTTGAAGTACCACTACTTTCACCAAAGTACATGCAATTGCTTTTCCATGGAACAGACATAATTTCAGATATGGTTTTATGGTTGCTATGTACAGTGCCAGCTGTATAATGCAGTAACCTGAAAATGCAAGGAGCACTAAGTGGTTTAAGTGTTATGCTTCTTTTTTTAAAAAAAGTTGACATATGTTGTATTTTTATATATTGCTTTTCTTTGCCTCGATATGGGGAGAGGCAAGTAAATAATAATAATAATTCTGAAGTATTACATTTTAACAACAACAACATTCATGATGTGTGTCCCCCCCCAAAAAAACCCTCCAAATTGGGGAAGTCCAATTGATGCTGCCATTGGTTTCTTTCCAGCACTGATTGCAACATGGCTTCTTTACAGGGCCATAGCCAGGATTTTGATTCAGGGATGGGGGGCTGAGTTTGGTTCGGGGTGGGGGGCTGAGACTGGGTGGAAGAGGGTCTACCCTAGCAAACCTTTTGTATTGTTATCCCAATAACCCCATGAATGTGGGATATAATGAGCATGGTGATCAGATCATGATATGAATAAACATAACAGTTTAAATAATGAGATTGCCCCTAGACGCCCTCTCCAACCCCACCGTAATCGATCCCCTTGGTTTACTGAGGAGCTACGGTCGATGAAGTGTGTGAAGAGATGGCTGGAGAGCAAGTGGAGGAAACTCCGTGATGGAGTCACGAAATCAGCTTATAAGTTTTTCATTGATGCTTATGAGCGTGCTATCAAGGAAGCGAAAAATTCTTATTATGCAACCTTGATAGCGTCCGCTAGCTCACGCCCAGCACAATTATTTAAGGTAATTAGATCTTTGACGATGGTCCCTACCATCCCAAAAAATGATGATCAGGCCCTAACTGCTGAGGCTGTCCAGAGCTTTTTTGCGGACAAGATTTCGGCCCTCCGCCGGGGCCTTCCTCCTACTCTTAATACAGTTAGCGAACTTAGGACTCCGTGGCCTCTTGCTGGGCCCATCTTCGACCGGTTTCGGCCACTGGATGCAGAAGATGTTGATAGGATAGTCACTGCAACTAGATCGACCACTTGCTCCCTCGATCCGTGCCCCTCCTGGCTGGTGAAAGCTAGCCTGGAGGGGTTACGTGTCCCCCTGTTGAAATTAGTCAACAGCTCCCTTGAGCAAGGAGTGTTTCCAGGGGGTTTAAAAGAGGCAATGGTCACTCCATTGCTGAAGAAGCCGAGTTTAGACCCATCGGTCCATTCCAACTAGCGCCCAGTGTCGAATTTACCGTTCCTGGCAAGGTGGTTGAAAGGGCAGCAATGGAGCAGTTGCAGTCCTACCTAGATGATGCAACTTGGCTAGACCCCTTCCAGTCCGGCTTCCGTTCAGGGCATGGGACGGAGATGGTGTTGGTCGCCATCACAGATAAGCTGCGTTGCCAACTTGATCATGGTGGATCGGCACTGCTCGTGCTATTGGACCTCATGGCAGCGTTTGATACTGTCGATTTTGATCTTTTGACCCATTGTCTGGCTAAGCCCGGGGTGAGGGGGACAGTTCTTAATTGGCTGTCCTCTTTCCTCCGGAACCGGTTCCAGCGAGTGAGAAGGGGCGAGGTTGTCTCAGGGGGTGCCCCTCTTCATTGCGGGGTCCCTCAGGGGGCAATCCTTTCCCCTTTATTATTTAACTTCTACATCTGACCACTTGCTCGGTTGGTGCGCAGCTTCGGGCTGGAGTGTCACCAATACGCAGATGACACCCAGCTTGTTCTGGGGATGGAGGGCCGACCCGACTCCGTACCCGATAATTTCCATCACTGCCTAGAAGCCATCACTAGATGGCTGCGAGCCAGTAGGTTGAAGGTGAATCCGGCTAAGACAGAGATCCTGTGGCTGGGCCGTCTAGGGGCGAGTGGGATCCAGCTTCCAACCCTGGACGGGGCGACTCTTCACCCATCATCATTGGTCAACAGTCTAGGAGTCACGCTTGACTCCTATCTGACAATGGAGAAACATGTCTCCACCGTCAGCGGAACAGCATTCCATCATCTCCAGCAGGCGAGGAAGCTGGCTCCCTACTTGTCCCGGCATGACCTAGCCACAGTGGTCCAAGCTACGGTCATCTCAAGACTGGACTACTGTAATGCTCTCTTCGTTGGCCTTCCTCTGTCGGTGATTTGTTTCAAAAAATAAAGCTTTTAAGCTGGTGCAGAACGTAAAACAAACAGCCCGACAACATTCTTCCGTGGCAGGTCTTCCATCTCGCTGCCACATTACACAGGTCCTACAGCTGGACTTTTTCAGTACCTTCTGAACTGCACTGGCTCCCAATTGAGCAGCAAATCTGCTTCAAAGTGCTGGTTTTAACCTTTAAGGCCTTGAACGGTCTGGGGGCCGGTGTATCTAAGGGACCGCCTCTCCCCATATAGTCCTCTAAGACCACTGAGATCTGAATCATTGAACCTCTTGGCGGTACCAAGCCATGCTGCCTTCCACCTGACCACAACTCGGAGAGCTTTCAGCGTGATCGCTCCGGTATTGTGGAATGCTCTCCCTCCTCCCATTCGTGGGACCGCCACTTTACTGGCCTTTAGTAAGGCCTGTAAAACTCACCTGTTCATTCAGGCTTTTGGGTCGGAGTAAGGCTAAGGCTCCATGATTTGGCCAAGGGTTGTGATCCTATGTAGTAGACAGGCATCATTGCCGGTTTTAACTGTGGATGCATACAACCAACCATGTTTTAATATGTGTCATGTATGGTTTTATTATGTTGTACTTTGTTTTTATTGATTGTATCATTTTAACTGTTGTGAGCGCCCCGAGCCACTTGGAAGGGGCGACCAAGAAATCCAAATAATAAATAAATAAATAAAATAATGTACCAGTAAGGTCTTCTCGCAGACCACCCTGAGAATTGGGGGGGGGGCTGAAGCCCCCCAAGCCCCCCCCCCCAGCTACATGCCTGCTTCTTTATTAAAGCTTTGAGTCCTACATCATTTTTATTCTTTAAAATCTGAAATTGTTTAAAATTTGAAATTATTTATTTGTATGCACCTTGAGACTCCATGAAAAATGACAGGATACACATATTCAACTTGCTTGCTTGCTTACTTACCTATTACAGAGTAGTACTAATACTATTATTTCAATTATAATCTTTCATAAATACTCATAACTATAATGACAAATGAGATGGACTATATCTAATATCATAAATTACGAATGTCTAAAATACAATTGGAAGCAAATCATAAATTTCAAGTATCTTGCCATATTAATAGCAGCAATGGTCAGAAACATGTATCAGGTAGATTTGGGTACACTTGATCAAGTAGACTCTCTTGGCCCAATCCTGAAAAAAAAACCCTGATTGAAACATTAATCATTCATCATAAAATCTTCCCAACATTTCTCAGCTGTCTATTCAGCTTTCAGGATCATAATTAAAATGGTGAATTGATGTAATGCCCACTTTGGTTTAATAATCTATCAGTAGTGTGGGAATGGTGATGAGTTTCCCAGAGCATTCTTATATTACTGGCAAGTTATGACCATGACAAGAATGTCACTGACATAACAAGGTAGCAATTGTGAACGTGAAACATTGGCAGATGAATTAATCTAGGTAACTATGTTGCATTCACTTCTGGCGACTTCAGCATGAGTAAATGACAATTCCATTAGCTTTATGGGGATCAGGCCAAGGACTTCATCACACACAATAAAATCAGTGTTTCAATTTTTTTTGCTGTTTCTAAACTGTGTTTTCCCCATAATACCTAAATTGATTGGCTATTGGGTTCTTTTTAAATTCCCTCCATACAGACATGTAAAAATGCCCAATTTAACATGTGATGGGAATCCCCCCCCCTTGCCCGTTTGTAAATAAAACAATGACATCATCATTGAGGGAGGAGTTGAGATGGGCAAGATTGTTTTCTTTCTTCCACTATTACCAGTTTGGGACTGAGGAGGAACAAACAGTAATAGATTTATTCAAATGTAAAATAAATAGATTTTGCTTTTAAATTGAGAGATATTTGTGTTTATAGCCAATGAAATATGCCTTGTAATCAATGAGTTATGCTCACAAATACACGAAATCATGTTAATGTAATCTCACATTAAGTATTTCCGCAAGACAAAACATATAGAATTTTTTCTTTCAAAAAAATGGAAGAGAGGACAGTGGGAGGAGATATGTCTTCCATGTGATGGCAGAGCAAACACAAAATCTTAAAGAAAGAAGAGAAAATGATTAAGAGTGATGGGGATAGGAAAATCTTCTGTTTAATTTCAAAACAGGGCATAATGAAGCTTAAGGGAAACCAACAATCTCAAATGTTTTACTTATCCTGTGGGATGAAGTTCCAAAAGAATTTCCTTAGTTAAGTACAGTAACTTAGTAGGAGATGCAGAATTCTGGCCAATCAAAGCAAGTCATAGTGAATTTAAAAAATACCACTTGTTTATTACCCCAAAGCATCCAGAGGCCTTAAAAACAAGTATTTTTCAACTCCTTAAGGTAGACAAAGAACCTACATATACATCTTGCACTTGAAAGGAAAAAGTGTGTGTGTGGAATAAGATGTCCAACAAAATTGATTTCTAAAACTTGTAAACCGAGAAAGCCTGTGTTTGGCAGTCACTCTATGGACCACATTATTTGTATTCACAACATTAACAATCCAAAGCTTTTTTACATGTTTAAAGTATCATGCTATCCTTTCCAAGTGTGAGGAGCTTGGATGAATTGCAGTTAATGTGGCTTCCATAACTCCCAGAGTCTAGTATTGATTATGGAGTAAAATGAGAAATGCTAAAATCTTTGCATCTGGGTCTTCCACGCACCCCAAAATACTGAAAATTAGTTGTAAAGGCCCCTGAATTTTCAATGAAAATGTGTGATTGGCTTATGGCAAAGAGGGGACTCCACATTAAAAAAAATTCAAGGCATATGCATTTTTTTTCTCCTTCAGACATCCTTGAAATTTCTTTCCATGCCACTTTTTCTTCCTCCTCTCATCCATGTCATTACCAATTAGTTCAAATGATTAAAGCAAGTGAGTCAAAACATATTCTAGGGACAAAGGTAGAAGCAGTTAATGATTTCTCAGGCATTACTCTGGTTCCTTTTGCCAAAGAAATGTACCAAAGTTTCACTGATGGCTTAGCCAACTTTTCCAAGAACATAGAGTACAGGAAAAGATGAAGGCTCATTTTCTCTATAATATCCTTACTCACTATGAAGGGACAGATTTTGTGGCTCCAAATAATTAATAAAGATGTTGTTCTCTTAATCAGTGATGTATCCAGTAAAAGCCCAATAAATCATACTGTCTTGACACATGAGAACTGATCCTGGCACCCAAATTGTACTGCAAACTGTTCTCCCCCCCCCCTTCTCAGTTTGAGCTGATTTGGCAATATACTTTTCTAGTCCCTCTGTGAAACTGAAGCAAAATAAAGATTTTACTCTTACAAGTTAATTCTAACTTGATTGAACAATTGACTCAATTGCCAAATGGCGAGCCAAGACATAGGTAAACCACACTGATTCAGTGATTGTGTTCTAGTTAAATGGAGAGAAAAAAATCAACAACAACCTGACTACATGTGTTTAAAAATATGATGTTATTAATGCTCTCTAAAGTGTTTAGATATTATTTTTAAAGCATGCCTATTGCGGTGTTCCATTGCAAATATCACTGTACATACTTGTGTATAAGTTAACCTCTGCACATGGGGCCAAAACTATGGATTTTGACATGACCAATGTATCCACATTTTGGACGCTAAAATAATAATAATAATACTGTTTATTTCTATTCCGCTCTTCTCACCCCGAAGGGATTACAATACATATACGACAGACAATCCCTGTCGGAGACATACAGTTTTACACATAGACAGTACAGGTTACACATAGACAGTACAGTGCAGTTTTATAGAAGGGTTCTTTCTTGGTTGCATCACAGGGTAACGGGACATGCAGGTGTGCGTCATACAGGGTCATCCAGGATGTCACTGCTCCAAATACGTCATTGTTGTTGTTATGCGTCTTTGCATCACCAGGGGGTGCTGTTGTTCAATCCTCATGACGGGAGCCTTCTGGTTTTTTCCCTCTTCCGCAATTCACCTCGCCGGCCAGCCGAAACTTTCAGAGGTTGTAGGTGAGTCAATTTGAGGTTAAATTTAGGAGCATGTAACAAAGACTGTAAAGGATGAAGCAAGGGGAAACAAAGCCAAGGAATTTACAAGATGCCAACAAAACACAACTATTTGTGCTTACCTTTAAGCAAGAGTCCTGAAACTAAGGCCTGTTGACTGGATGTAGCCCTCCAAAGTCATTCACTCAAATCCCATCCTAAACTTTAGACTGAAACAACAAGAAGGCATATAGCAATAACAATCCTATCTTATCAGCCAAAAGCAGGCCCATCCTTCCCATTGAGTGGTCATTTTAGAAATCCCAGAGGCGTTTGGAGACAAAAGCATGGATCTATTTTTCAAAAGTAGATGTAACCCTCCAAGATATCCTAGGGGTCTAACATGGACCTCTAGCAGCCTAGAATTGCCTCCCCCAGGTTTAAAGGAAAACTGTAGACTCTTCATTGAGCATTAGTTTAATTAAGCTTAGACTTCTCTGTTTCTTCACACTTTTTGAGAAAAGTAGAGAAGTAGGTGTGCATTTCAGTTGTATATTTTAGTTCTACATAAACTGTTGTTAGATATTTGTAAGAATCTTCAATTTAAACTGCCAATCCATTTAGCTCCTAGACACAAAATGGCAGAGTATACTATCTTGTCCTTTGCTCAAACCTGGGAAAATCCTGGGAAGTAATAGCAAACTCAAGCAAATTTAGGTAAGACTCTTGGGCCAGTTATTTCTGAAGTTGAAATTCCTTTGAGTGCACTTTATGTAGAACATGCCTATTAATTCCAGTGCTGCATGATCTGTATGTGGACCATTCACTGAACACAGGATCTATCTTAGAGTCATTGTACCCAATTTCCCTATGACCATTCCATGCCTTGTAGGAAGCATGGGAAATCAGAGAAGTATCTGTGCCTACAGCCAGATGTGAAATTATTGCATCCCAAACTGAGGTTCACTGGTGTTCACCAGCAAATGATGAACACATTTTAAATATATCTTCAAAGATGCAGTCAGATGTTTATCCCACCCCCAACTGCTAACAGGCTCAGACTAGCTGTGGAGGGAGGCTCATTAGTAGGTCTTGGGGTTTGTAGTTAGTACAGAGGCAGGAAGGGAATAAGAACTTTTGAATTGGCAAAGAAGAGACTTACACAGGGATAAGGTTCACATATACCTGCTCATACCCTTAACAGGATACCAGCTTTAGGAAGACAAGATGATTCAAATGAATATGATGTTTGCTGAATGTTATTGTCCTTCCTCCAGATATTTGGCAAAAATGATTTAGGATATTAAATTCCTAGTTTTCAATTGCCAAGAGCTCAGACAAGTCTAAATGGATTATCATTACAGTATATCATTTTACATCATCCCAACAAATACATTCCATATTAATTTAGTTTCTATTATACAACTTCATCTTCTTTTCTAATTCCTTAGGAAAGACAAGCTAAAACCCTAAATGAATAAATAACCACATATGGATAAACATCTATAAAACTCTCTTACATATCAGAGCCAAATTAGGCCTCCTGAGTGTGATAGGATTGTAGGCCAACTGAATGATTAGATGACCAAATTTTTTAATCATCCAGGTTTTCCTTCCTATAAAGGACTCCCAAAACCACACTCATGCTTAACTCTGTTCCTGTGTCTAATGAACAGAGCCAAATAATCTATTTTTTTCCTGGACAAAGCCCTATCCAAGAAGAATATTTTATGATGAGAACGCTTAGCCAAAACAATGTTGTGTTAATTGTTCTGATATCATAAGGGCTCCCTGGCAGCCATTATATTCCCAATAATACATGCATTGCATACAATGAGCATGAAGTATATTAATATTACTCTGTTTTTGCCTGTCTCTGATGCTCCAGAAAGTAGTTGTATTATTGTTATTATGCACAACAAATACAGAAATCAGTGATCCAGGATTTTCTGCAAAAACAGTTTACATTATGTGCACATAAGTCTCAATCATAGATGGGGGAAATCTAGCCTGATGTTGTGGGGTCGCATCTCTCATTGGTTGTTCAGCTGATGCTGTTGCTGTCCAACAACAGCTGGTGGCCTCTATGATTAAAATCTTTAGTTTAAATAAATACAATTGTTAATTCTAATCAGAGTAAACTTGTTGCACCAATTGAAGTAAGTAATGACAAAGTCTTATTGATTCAACAAGTTTGAATGTATTTAAACTAACAAAAAGAGACCAGGGCTTCACAAACTTTTTAAATCACAGGCCCTTTTTGGAAAAAAAGTTTCTCACAGAGCCCCAAGAAATGTTTATATATTATTTTATCATATTAATGTATATATTTTGGGCATGAGCAAATATTTGAATAATAGTTTTAACCAAAATAAACTTAACAGTATTTCAGTGGAAGACCTCAGGGGTCATCCAGTCCAACCCACTTCTATCTTATAAGAGATACTTTTTGTGCTAGAGCTTCTAAAATTCCATAATCAGCATGGACAGTGTTGGAGTATACTCCAAAAAAAGTAACTCTTCCAAGTTGGTCAAGTCAACAACATGATGAAAATGAATCCATACCAGTGAAGGGTAAAGAGAACATCTACGCTAAAAACCTCTAAGCGCCCGGCAACCTTTGCAGTCCACCAGGAGCCTCTTAATAAAACCCCCCGCCCAAGGCATCTGCAAATTGGGACGGGAGCGGAGGAAAACAAGGAAGACGACACGGTAAGGAAGAGGAAGAAGCATGACGACGAGGGTGAGCGCAAAGGGGACCAGCTGAACAAGGAAGGGAAGGAAGGAAGGGACAGCGGCGGAGTGAGCGGACAGAACTGAAGTAGACGAAGGGAATTGGAAGAGTGTCCTACTGACGAGGGGTAAAAGAGCGGGAGGAGTGAGCGGAGGATAGCATCCTCCAAGTCCCAGCATAGGGAAGTACAGCAGTAGGACCCATACAAGTGGAAATAACTGGAAATAACTGTAACTGTAACTGTATGGGGGTAATGTCTAAAGAAGAGGGGCTATAGGGGACATCCGAGTGCTGTAGAAGAAGCAGTGGGTATTGTGCCATAACCAGAGCAAAGGAACTAAGGAAGGAGGACAGTTAAGTTACAGCGAAGAGTGCTTACTGGGAATATTGTGTAAATCTGTGTATGGGAAAGAGATTAGAGGGGATCAATAGAAACCTCAGAAAATGGATAAATTTACCAGCAATTTAAAAACCAACAAAGGGACACCACTGCCAGCAGGAAGGAGACAATCACTACCAGGGGAGAACCCTATGAAGGAGATCTTAGAAGAGATGCAAAAAATGAAAGAACAAATACAGGACCAGATTCAGACCAATAGTGAGAATCTGCAAGTTAAGATGGAGAAAATGTTCAAAACAGAACTAGGAAATATGAAAAAAGAGCTAAAGGAGGAACTTAAGGAGGAACTAGCTGGAATTAGGAAGGATATGTCAGGCATGCAATTGGAGGTGAAAGAATTAAAGAAAGAAAATGTCACCTCAAAAAAATCACAAAAAAGGACAGATGAAAAAGTAGGGAAATTGGAGGAAATGAGTGCAAAGTTAGAAAAACAACAAGAATTCCTAGCGATGAGGGAAACTGAATACCAATTAAGGTTCAGGAACATCGAAGAACATGATAACCAGAATATTAGAGAGATCATAGTGGCAATGACTGCGGAGATTCTAAGCATCTCACTGGATCAGATGGATCAAAATATCGATCGAGTGCAAAGAATCAATACGAACTTTGCTAGGAAGAACAAGGTGGCAAGGGATGTGTTGGTATCGTTTGGGAGGAAAGTGGTGAGAGATGACATCCTGAGAAGTAAAAATAAGACCCCCATTACATATAAAGGAAAATCAGTGATCATCCTGAAAGAGTTCTCACCAGCGTCGTTAAATAAAAGGAAAAAATATTATTTTTTAACCGACGAACTTAAGAAACATCAAACCAAGTTCAGATGGGAAAAGCTAGAAGGGATCTCTTTGGTTTTTAAGGAAGAAAAGCACTGGATAACCTCGGAAGAGAAAGCCAACGAATTCTATAAAATATACAAAAGTCATTTGAAAGGTAGAAAGAAGGAAGGTGGCAGGGAAAAGGTTGATACCGAAAGGAGACAATTTTACAAGGAACCTAAGGAGAATCCGGAAACGAAGAAACAAGATAAAAAAAGACAAAGACCTAACTCTTCCGAAGACAGTGTTGAACTTGTGGATAGCGGACTTAACAATGAAGATGGAATGCTGACTAACCAAACAGAAGATGGCAGTGTCGGTATATTCCAATAATGTGAACGGGATGAACTCACCCGGGGAAAGGCAGAGAATTAATAAATTTTTGTTAAAAAAAAGATTTGATTTGATTGCGCTGCAGGAGACACATATTGCGCAGAAGCACGTTAGCTATCTTAACCAAAAGGCGTTGGGGAAAGTATACTACTCTGCCGCCCCACAAAAGAAGAGAGGAGTAGCTATTTATGTAAAGGACGGTATTGAGTCAGCTCTGGCATTTAAAGACCAAGAGGGGACGATCTTGGGAGTAAAAATTAAAATAGAGCAATCAGAAATAATTCTATGTAATATATATAAATGCGCCGACAGGTCCCAAAATGAAATTCATAAAAGAATTACGGAAGTTCTTAATGGAGTATAATTTGTATAATATAATTTTGCTGGGAGACTTTAATGGTATATTGGACGGTGGCTTGGATAGGACAAAGGCCAGAGGGCAAGGACTCATTGAGAAGGAAAGAGGTAAGCTTCCGAAGGGGATGGTGAAGCTTAAGCAAGAACTGGCTTTACAAGACATTTGGAGAATGCGAAACGAGAGGGAAAAGGACTACACATATTTCTCCAATAGACATCTGTCCTGGTCAAGGATAGATATGATGTGGATTTCAAACTCGTTAACAACTAAGGTGGACAAAATATCTATCCTTCCGAGGATAAACTCGGATCACTGCCCCATACTGATGACATTAAACAGAAAAAAGAAAGACAGAAGATGGAAACTAAACGAATCCCTATTGAAAACTGACATGGATATAGCCTATTATAAAGAAACAATCAGGGATTATTTTGAAATAAACAAGTCGGGTGAGGTAAAAGAAGAGATAATATGGGAGGCAAGCAAGGCCGTCATGAGAGGCCATTTCATTCAGCAGGGCACGCTGAGGAATAAAAAACGGTATGAAAAACAAATGGCCTTAGAAAGAGAGCTAGGGGAAACGGAAAAACTCCTAAAAACCAAGCCAGGAAGCAAGAGGTTGAAATACCAACTGGACGCTCTCAGGAAAAATATAAACAAAGGACAGGAAGAACAAATAGCCAATAATTTGAGATATCTCAAAATGAACCAATACGCTAATGTAAACAAACCAGGGAAGGTACTAGCAAAAAAACTAATTGAAAGAAGACAGAGACAACATATATCAAAGATAGTTAAAGAGGGGGCAGAAATTTACGATGAACAAGAGATATCAGAAGAGTTTAAAAACTTTTTTGAAAATTTGTATAAATGTGAAGAGGTTGCCCAAGAAGACATTGCGGCATATATAGGGACACAAAAATTGGAGAAGATCACGGAGGGGCATAGAGAATTACTGAACGACCCCATCAAAGAGGGTGAAATAAAGGAAGCCATCAAAAACCTCCCAAATAATAAAGCCCCAGGGCCGGATGGCCTGACGGCCAGGTATTATAAAGCACTGGAGGTGGAATTAATACCTCAACTAAAGGTAATTATGAACAACGCAATGCAACAGGGGATTATACCTGAAACTTGGAAACAGGCAAATATTACCCTCATACACAAGATAGGATCAGATCCAAGTAATGTCAAAAATTATCGTCCAATATCGATGCTAAACAACGATTATAAATTGTTTACCATGATCCTGGCGAACAGATTAAAAATTTACTTGAATGACACTATAAAAGAGGACCAAGCCGGGTTTTTACCTCAGAGGATGATGAGAGATAACATCAGAACCATTGTTAACGCAATTGAGTATTATGATTTAAAGATTCAGAAGGAAGTGGGCTTTTTATTTTTAGACACTGAAAAGGCCTTTGACCAGGCAAATTGGAACTTTTTATTTCAAGTTATGGCAGAAAAGGACATGGGCTATTCTTTTATTAACGCGATAAAGGCAATATACCAAGAACAAACTGCAGGCATTATCGTCAACGGTAATAGGTCCAGTCAAATAAAAATCCAGAGAGGGACGAGACAGGGCTGTCCTCTGTCGCCACTGCTTTTCATCATGTTGCTGGAGGTACTGCTGGATGACATTAGGACGGACGATAACTTGAAGGGCCTGAAACTACAGAAGGAAAAGTATAAAATTCAAGCTTATGCAGACGACGTAGTCTGCATAATAGAGGAGCCGGTGGAAAGATTGCAAAAGTGGCTTGACAAGATTCAAACATACGGGAAGGTCGCTGGATTAAAAATCAATTATGCTAAATCCAAAATATTAACCAAAAATCTCAAAAAAGAAAGGGTGGACTCCCTGCAAGATATTTCCAAGATTCAAGTTGCAAAACAAGTAAAATATTTGGGCATACAATTAACGATGAAGAATAACCAGCTCCTAAAAAATAACTATGGACTAACATGGAAGCACATCAAGAAGAAACTGGAAAGTTGGAGATTTTTGAACCTCAATCTGCTAGGAAGAATAGCGGTAATAAAGATGGATGTGCTTCCGAGAATGATCTTTTTATTTCAATCAATTCCAATTTTGAGGACGGCTTATGATTTCAAGACATGGAAAATGGATATTACAAAATTTATTTGGGAGGGGAAGAAGCCCAGGATTAAATATCAAATTTTGACGGACAAAAGGGAGAGGGGAGGGCTGGCTCTCCCGAACCTTCAGTTATATTATGAGGCCGCTGCTCTCAATTGGGCAAAGGACTGGGCACTTCTCCAAAAAACAAGACTGCTTAACCTGGAGGGATTCAATATCAATAGGGGATGGCATGTGGTACGGTAAATCGAAAATAGAAAAAACATTCAATAATCACCACATTAGAGCTGCCATACTTAAAGTATGGATTAAATATAAAGACCAACTATATAAAAAGACCCCATTGTGGATCTCCCCCATGGAAGCACAGCATAAAAGAGAGATACCTATGGCAAAATGGTACACGTATAAATCATTGATTCGAAAGATTAGCACAAAATGGGAATTGAAAGATATGGAGAATTTAAGAGGGACGGGGGTAGAGATATCCTGGTTCCAGTATGCACAGTTAAAGGATTACTTTAGGGAGGACTGTAAAAAAGATTTTAACTGTGAGGAGAACATGTGGGACAGGATACTCAAACAAAAGAAAAAATATATAAAAAGTATATATAACAAATTGCTGGAGCTTGATACAGAAGCGGAGCTGGTCAAAAATGTAATGGTAGAATGGGCACAAGATGTGGGTCATAGCATCTTGCTGCAAGAATGGGAGAGGGCTTGGAGGAGAACCACCAAGATTTTGGGATCCACAGCACCAGCAGAAAACTGGTATAAAATGTTTTATAGGTGGCATATGACCCCATGGAAAATAGCCAAGTTTTACCCAAAGGCCAACAGTAACTGTTGGGGATGCAAAACTCATGTGGGGACCTATATTCACTGCTGGTGGTTATGCGGTAAAGCACAAAGGTTCTGGAAAGAGATACACAGACATACCCAAAAAATTTTACATGATAAGTTCGACTTGAAACCGGAAATATATCTGTTAAACCTTATGGATGAAGGGTGGGACCAAAACAAGGTCAAACTGTTTTATTTCGTAGCTGCAGCGGCCAGGCTTGTATTTGCTAAAAAATGGAAAAACGAGGAGTCTCTGCAAATGGAGGAGTGGTTTAACAAATTAAGGGATTTGATGGAATCCGATGAATTGTATAGTAAGATATATGATAGGAATGAAAAGGCCAAGGCTGATTGGCAACCTGTGCGGTTATATCTGGAACAAAAGAACACACAGGTGAAGGTCCACATGAGTTGCTAGTTAATGTATCAAGTTTGAGAGGTCTGCGGAGACCCAAACTGGAGGACAGAATATGTGTGTATACTGTATATGTGTTGTATCTTTCTTCTTATCCCCACTCCCCCCTCCCTAACCCACCCCTTGTCTTAAAATATGGAAATGAATCTAATAAAAATTATTCAAAAAAAAAGAAAGAAAATGAATCCGTATTTCCCTACCATCTGCTTTCCCCATTTAAGCATTTTCCTTATAAGAGCGCTAATTCATGAGTTTGAGCCACTTTCTGTTTCTACTATAACTTTATTTTTCTTCTATTTTCAGCACAGCTATATAAACAAAGTGAAGAAAAAGAGCCAGAGAAATCCAGCTCAATTGGATGCAAGGTTAATGGACTTCTAAGGCCTTCTATCAGCCTCATAAAATGAATGCATCCATTTTTATTAGGTTTTTGCAACACAGCCCACACATAAATTTTAAAATTCATAGGCCATAGAGCTGTCCTTTTATAATTTATAGCAGAGTTGTCTGTAAAATCCTTTGCTCGTCTATAAGTGTACCTATCTTTCTAGGTTTCCTAATGCAAAAAATGATCGGATCTGTGCTACAGGTAGCAATAAAGATTTTAAAATACCTACTGTAATACCATAGTAACTTACACACTTAAGTACAAGTCAGACTGTACTTCCTTGAAAGCAGTTAAACAATTCAGAAAGCCCAGGCTAAGCACCAGTGCCATATAGCTTTTTTAAAAGTATGTATTAGGCTTGTTTGATAAAAAATAATGGTTCCAAACTAATTTCAGATGTACTGGCACTGGGGGTTTGATTCTAAAGTCAATTCTGATTTTCACAGAAAAAAAAGTTCAAAACTTTTTGAAACTTCTGAGACTTCCGAATCCTTCTTTAATGGTTATTTCCTGTTTCATTGCATGGTCTTTACTTTGAAAGTAGTTGTTTTACTCCAGAAAGGGGAGGGGGAAGCAAAGGGAGGAAAGTAATCCGCTGGGTTTTAAAATGCTTCCCAGGCTCACGAGGGGAGACGAGAGGGAGGAAAGTCATCCACTAGGTTTTCAACTGCTTCCCAGGCTCACGAGGGGAGATGAGAGGGAGGAAAGTCATCTACTGGGTTTTCAACCACTTCCCAGGCTCACGAGGGGAAACGAGAGGGAGGAAAGTCATCCACTGGGTTTTCAACCATTTCCCAGGCTCACGAGGGGAGACGAGAGGGAAGAAAGTAATCCACTGGGTTTTAAAAAGCTTCCCAGGCTTGAACCGAGGCCAGGGACCAGAAGCAGGGAAATGCTGAATCATTTTTGACGCACTCACTGCTTCATAACAGAAATGGCGGAAAAAGCTTCGGAAGGGCAAAGGGACTTCCGGTTTCCTTAAAAACTTCGAAATTGCTTCAAAAAGCAAATCTTTCTGAATTTATTCTAAATTATGAAGATTCTGACCGAACCTAACCATGACTAGTAGATATCTTAGGCCCCTTCCACACAGCTGTATAAAATCCACATTAAACTGGATTATATGGCAAAGTGGACTCAGATATTTCATTTCAAAGCAAATATTGTGGATTATCTGCCTTGATATTCTGGGTTGTATGGCTGTATGGAAGGACCCTTACTCCAGGGTAAGGGTGACATTCATTTTCACACTTGGTCAGTTAAGCACAGTATTCCACAGACATAACATTGCTTTCTGTTTCAGTTCTGGCCAATGTACAAACTAGTTGGGGAGAAAATGGGTGGTTTTGCATGGTTTGGGGATCTTTGTGGAGTCAGGTTTTGAGGTTTGGGGGCTGTTAGGTTATCATAGGAAATTGCAGGATCACAAAAATGATATTGGGCAGATTTCCTTCATGCTTCACTGACTTCTCCCACCACCTCAACAAGCTAGGCAACATTTGAGAGCTGTCTCTGGTTGCATCTCCATTATGGAATGCCTTTCTGAGAGAAACCAGGCTGCCATTTAGGCAAAGATAATTATATTCCATGGGCTATTATTATTTGAGTGACTGCTAAGAAAGGGCCCTTGATGGTTGGGTGCTGGAAGAACACTGGGTGTCTGTATAAATTGCTTATGAACATTTTTCCCCCTCACCCAGCCCTTTTTATATGCTTTCCAACTGTCCCAGTTTGGGAGGACATTCCTGCTCAATCTTCTGTCATTCCACCTTTTTAAGGCTGCTTTTTAAATGTTTCATTTTTTCTCTCCTCTTCACACTTTTCCACTTTGTCCTTGATGTGCTGCAAATTGAGTTCAAAGTTCAAAAGTGGCATGCACTCAATGAGCTCAGCAGTAGAAAGTGGAGAGGGGATGGCAAAATCTTCTTGTTATCTGTAGCTCAGACAAATGAAAACTGTTGTAGCTTCTCTTAGCTTGTGTGTTCTTTTGTATTAATATTTTGACATCTTGCCCCCATTCTGATGATGCTTGACCACATATCTCCCAGTTTTCATCTGTGAAATATTACTATTGCGGCCTGCGCAAAGCTTGGCCTGTTTATATTGAATTTGTATGTTTAATTTATGTGCTCGTGTTTAATTACAGGCCTCATGTTTGTTATAAAGGTCTATTCACTGTTTGGGGGCTGGGGTTAGTGTTTTTATTATGGGTGGGAGGGATTCCTCTCTTTAGACTTTCCCGCCTAAATTTACCTCAGACCTTTCCCATTTAATTAGAACTTAGTTTTTTCCCTCCAAAAGTCACCTCAGAGTCCCAGCCAATCAGGGTCTCAGGTTTTCCCGCCCATTCTGAAGTCTATAAAAGGGGGGTACCTTTCTGAGTTTACCTCAGTGGCTACCAGGGACGTGTGACTGAGCCACGGAGTTGCTAGCTCCGGCCTGTCACCTCCTTTTAGTGAAAAATACCGCCTTCAACCAGCCCTGGACTTAACAGAGGAAGGACGTTTGACCTTCGATTTAAAGAAGTTCAGCGGCTGGGATCTGTCCACCACCCGTGGCGGCGGACCAGAGAGAGGAAGGAGAGGTGTTGATCATTTACCCCATACAGACCAAGAAGAAAGAACCAAAGTAAGAAGCTCAAGATTCTACGAGCCTGTCATCAGTTGTAAAAGTTTTGGAGCCAGACACTTCCATCTTTGTGTCTCGTGTTAATAAACTTTGTTACTTTGTACCAGAAGCTTGGTTCTGTCAAGTCTTTGGGGCCCTCTCCCTCACAGGAAGGCAAGCCGCATCCCCTGGGCATAGGGTGCTTAGAGCTGTTAACGTAGTCACTCCTTGCCAAGCCCAGGCGGACCGCCATAATTACAATGTGTGTTTTAATTTGTTTAGTCGTATTTTAATACCAAAACATCCAGCAAAAAGGCATGAGGAGCATAGCATTCCATATGCATTGTGCCTTCCACCAAGGCAGTTTTAAAGTCCCAGAGGTACTGCCACAGCCATTTACTGACTGGAGGAAAGGGGTGTATGAAAATGGCATGCTTAGATGTAAATCTGAGGGTAAGGTTTTCCCCTGACATTAAGTCCAGTCATGTCTGACTCTGGGGGTTGGTGCTCATCTCCATTTCTAAGCTGAAGAGCCGCTGTTGTCCGTAGACACCTCCAAGGTCATGTGGCCAGTGTAACTGCATGGAGCATTGTTATCTTCCTGTTAGAGCAGTACCTATTGATCTGCTCACATTTGCATGTTTTCAAACTGCTAGGTTGGCAGAAGCTGGGGGTGACAACAGGAGCTCACACTGTTCCCCGGATCAGAACCTGTGACCTCTCGGTCAACAAGTTTAGCAGCTCAGTGATTTAACACACGGCGCCACCGGGGGCACAAGTCTAAAGCAAGGGGAAGAAAAATGAAGTTGCTTTCACAGGTCTCCAGCAACAGGCACTTGGCACAGGTGTACTATCTTTTCATTTCCATTACCTGCTTTTAATTGCCATGGTGGTACTCTGGGACGTCAAATTTGCCTCGGAGATAATGTTTGGAAGTTACTAGTAAATTGCTTACTGCACAATGTCCAAAAGAAGGCATGCATACTCACTTATGCTTTAATCTTATCTGATTTTTAAAAAATTATATTTTAAGGAAGCAGAAACTGGGAAGCTTTCCGTAAAAATGACAGAAGTTGAAGACACATCTCAAAGTATTTTAAAATGGCTGCGGGGGGATTCAAACACATTACACTTTGTCTTAAGGCCTTTGCAAAGGGGTATTTGGAATATAACTCAGCCAGAAACTTTCAAATCAAGATGTGTGCTTGACCTTCTTTATGGAAAGTGGTTACATCATGCCTGAATTTCCTACTACTACTACTTGGCCACAAATAGACAAAAAATGAAGACTATATGCTTGTAAGAGAATTCCATAAACTAGTCAAATTAAGATTCTTAGATCTTTTTCTCAAAGTGTGGGGGTGTGTGGGGGGGGGGTGAAATTTTAGATTGCTACTAAAATGAAGTGAACTTTGATGCCAGTCAGATCTCTGGGACTTTAAAACTGCCATGGTGGAAAGGCATAAAGCACGTGGTATGCTTTGCTCCTTATTGAAACTAGGAGAAATGGAAGCATTCCTTCCAGCCAGAGGCGGCTGAAGCAATAGGTGAATTACGCATTTGTGTAGAGTGCCAATCCCCGAGGGGCGCTCTTGAGGCAGGGGACAACGTAAGAGCCTCTTTCCTGACTTGAATTCTGCCCTGAGCTGTTTTCCTTCACTTTCTAAATGTCTAGCATTGCAAGGAGGGAATAAAGCAGGGAGGGAAGGGAAAATGGGTTGAGGGACAAGAGTTCGCTTCCTTAAAAAGGAGGTGTCTATTCTCCTGGGGTTGTGTTCTCCAAAACAAAACTGATTGACAGACTCAACAAGCATGGGTTTGGGTTCTCTGCTATTAGCAAGCCCAAAGTCTGAAATATCTTCCTGGCATGACCAGAAAAGCTTTGTGTAGTACTTGTAGACTATAAATAACAACAAAAACTTAAAATGGTTGCTAAGTTTAATAAAATATTTGCATTCTAAAAAAATGTGTGTGTTAATTCTATGTAATGTAACTATATGAACATAATGTTGTAAGTAAACTTTTGGTTTGTAAGGCAACTCTTTTATTCATATCTACCTTCTACCTTTTATTTTTCAGTGACTGGGGGTTTTTTTGGGGTGGGGATGACAAAATACTGTTTGCTTACACTTGAAAATTACTTAGGGTCGGCCCTGCTTCCAGTACAAATCAGTACTGGGTCAGGTACATACAGAGATAGATACTCATTTAAATGTTGAACCCTTTAAATGTCATCACCACCTCCCTTGAAATTGGACCAGAAGCATATATTTGAGATGTCCTTTAAAACATTAAGTCTGAGGGCAGGCCGTGTTTTCTTTTTCTTTTTTTTTAAAAAAATTGATTGCATGTAAGCCACATCTGAGAGCCTTCATGTCTATAGAGCAGAATACAAATGCTATAAATAACACAATAAATAAATAAATAAACACAGAATTTCCCTTATGTCCCCAATGCATGCCAGGGCTGATAATTATTACATTTGTCTGCTGATCGTAAGATACCTTAGAGATACAGACTGCCAAAACACGATGTCCTGAACAATGTCACAGCTAACATCAAGAAAACTGAAGCATTTCACTGGACTGTAAATGCAAAGTGATTGTAGGTTATGCCACCAATTGGGGATATCCATATTATAATATGAAGACATATTCATTTCGGCTGTTCAGGACTGTGGGCTATGGCTTCAAAAGTAATTCACTGCAAGAGCTTCCTAGCCGAACCCAAGGTTGTCTACTTGAAGTTCTAGCTGATAGCTTGTGTCAGGCAGCAAGGTCAGTCTGACACCATGCTTTGTCACTGTAACATTGCTTGTCTGCCACATGAAATGTGTACAATGCACTAGGGCTTTGGTGACTTAAAATAAATTCCTCACAGTCCATGCTGTCTACCAGAATAACAGGATTACTATAAGGTGAGGTGTCCCCCCCCCCCAAATTCTACCTTTTTCACTCATATAGGTTTACCTTGAAATGGCCAAATCCATGTTACCCTTATAGGTAAAAATATACCCTCATGAAAATATCATTGTGCACAATTGAGCCCAAGCAGAAATTTGATACAGATTCACAATATATTGAAAGCTCTTAGTTGATGAATGCAAAATTTAACACAATAGTTTAAAATATATTTGTGCATATGCATTTTTGGAATATTTAGGGCCACTTTTGTGTACATTCTTCTATTAAAGTGGTTGCATATTGTCACCTGAGCACAGTGCATATTAGGGCTGGTTGATTAAAACAATGGTTCAAAACTTGCTTCGGCTGTAGGGGGCACTGGTGATTCAATTTTGGATGGATTTCTGAAATTTTCTTGGAAAAAAGTTCAAAATTACCAAAATTTCGGAAGTTTAGGAATTCCTTCGTTAATGGCAGACACGTTTAACCCACTTTGCAAGCCGCTTTCATCCATCCCGCATCAGCCTGATGCGGGATGGATGAAATCGGCTAGCAAAGTGGGTAAAGATTCCTCTTCCTCCACCTCCTTCTCTCCCACGGAAAGGAGGTGGGGGAAGAGGAGTCTTAACTCACTTTGCAAGCCGCTTTCTTCCATCCCGCATCAAACTGATGTGGGATGGAAGAAATCGGCTTGCAAAGTGGGTTAAGAGTCCTCTTCCCCCAATTTCTCTCCCGCAAGAAGGAAGTGGGGGAACAGGAGTTTTAACCCACTTTGCGAGCTGCTTTCATCCATCCCGCATCAAACTTCAGGGCCCCATTAAGATCCGGAGGGAAGGTGTGGGCTTCCAAACCCATGCCTTCCCTCCACATCCGAAGGGCCCTGAAGCATTTCCGAAAAAAGCAGCGCCAGATTCAAAACTGCAAATTCACTTCCAGGTTGCTTAAAGCCCTTCAAAAACACTTTGGAAGTGATTTACATACAAATTTAATACGATTTTTAGAGCATTCTGACAAACCTAACCACCCCTAGTGTATATAATGTATATAATGCATAGTACTGTTGATACACAGTAGGCTGGGCATTTCAGTGCATATTTTGAAGTTCAGTCCTTTGTGCATCCAGTTGTAATTTCAGCTGCATAAATTTGCATAAAGTTGCTAGTCTGACAAAAAGCTATGCTACACAACTTGATGTGGAACGTTGGCATGTCAGATTGCAAAACTAAAATCTTTGTATGTCAGATTGCAAAACTAAAAATGCTTTTAGTTTTGCATTTGCTTTTTAATGCAGTTACCATTATATCTGTTAAGTCCCAATGAATGCAATGTTTGCTTCTTGCAAGAAGAGAGAAACTTAATCAAGCGAATTGAAAATAGTAATGTCAGTGTTTGAATAATGGACTAGATGATTCAAGAATAACTCCTTCTTTGTAGACACTCTTCTTTGTAAATAGACACTCTTCTTTGTAAATAGGCTTTGACAGATTTACTAAATTGAATATATGAGGCATAATGACCTGTGATCCTATCTGATCTACAGAATGGGTAGATCATGTAATCTGCTTCTAAAAGTACCATATCAAATTAAGGGGGATACAAAGAAAACATGAGCATTGGGTCTCATCTACTCACTAGGGTCCTGTCAGTAGCTCAAGCAAAGCAAAGCAACCATAAAATACTGCTGCATTCAAGATGACAATGTGCATTATGCTCTGACATTAGAGTAAGATTAAATGAGGCATACATTTTAAACTATTTACAAAACATCCACAACAACTGTATTTCACACACCCATGCCAACTTAAGGTATAGTTGCCAGTAGAAACCCAAACTCTGCCTCCCCCCTTGTTTTTTCAGATGCAGTCAATTCTACTCTACATTTGATCTTGGAAAGAGTCTTAAAATGGCCTCTGCATTCTTGATGCCATATATTAACAGATGTACTAAAGTGGCCTTGCTTGTTTAGGTTTGAGTTGGGTAGAACAAGATATGATGGTGGTCCAAGGCAGTGATACTCAAAGTGTCCACAAACCACTGGATGTTGTAATGTGCCAGATGATGAAGAAAGAAAGAAGTAGTTATGGTCAATAGGCAAAAATATACCATTATTCTCTAGTACAGGGCTGTCCAACTTCTACCGGACCTGTGGCTGGAATTCCGGTTACTGATGACCTGGGGGGCCAAAGGGTCTGCCTCTGCCCCCGGCTCTGCCCCCTCCCCAGCTCCATCCCTGCCCCGCCCCAAGCTCCTCCCCCTCCCCGGCTCCGCCCCCTCCCCGGCTTCGCCCTCTCCCCGCCTTGGAGGTGTCTGTGGAGGACACCGGGGCTTTGACTTGGAGATAGAGATGAACACCAAAATCCCAGTCTCAAGTCCCAGTCTCTGCTTTGAACTGGATTATATTGCAGTGTGGACTCCGGGCCCTTCCACATAGCCATATAACCCAGAATACCTGCTTTGAACTGGATTATCAGAGTCCACACTCATATAATCTGGTTTAAAGCAAATAACATGGGATTTTATTCAGATGTGTGGAAAGGAAGTCAAATAAGAAGCCAGGGCCCTTCCACACAGGCCTATAACCCTGAATGATAAGGCATAATATTCATTCTGCCTCTGCTAATAATAATAATAATAATAACAACAACAGGTTCCTGGAGTAGGAGACCTCCAAGGGCCATCCAGGACCATCCAGTCCAATCTCCTTCTGCCATAAGGGGAAAATACAATCAAAGCATTCCTCACAGATGACCATTCAGCCTCTGATGATGATGATGATAATAATAATAATAATAATAATTACAATGGGTTCATAGAATAGGAGACCTCCAAGGGCCATCCAGTCCAATCTCCTTCTGATATAAGGGGAAACACAATCAAAGCATTCCTCACAGATGGCCATTCAGCCTCTCATGATGATAATAATAATAATAATAATAATAATAATTACAATGGGTTCCTAGAATAGGAGACCTCCAAGGGCCATCCAGTCCTACCTCCTTCTGCCATCAGGGGAAAACACAATCAAAGCATTCCTCACAGATGGCCATTCAGCCTCTGATGATGATGATGATAATAATAATAATAATAATAATAATAATTACAATGGGTTCCTAGAATAGGAGACCTCCAAGGGCCATCCAGTCCAATCTCCTTCTGCTATAAGGGGAAAACACAATCAAAGCATTCCTCAAAGATGACCATTCAGCCTCTGATGATGATGATGATGATAATAATAATAATATTAATTACAATGGGTTCCTAGAACAGGAGACCACCAAGGGCCATCCAGTCCTACCTCCTTCTGCCATAAGGGGAAAACACAATCAAAGCATTCCTCACAGATGACCATTCAGCCTCTGATGATGATGATGATGATGATGATAATAATAATAATAATAATAATAATTACAATGGGTTCCTAGAATAGGAGACCTCCAAGGGCCATCCAGTCCAATCTCCTTCTGCCATAAGGGGAAAACACAATCAAAGCATTCCTCAAAGATGACCATTCAGCCTCTGATGATGATGATGATAATAATAATAATAATAATTAATTACAATGGGTTCCTAGAACAGGAGACCACCAAGGGCCATCCAGTCTTACCTGCTTCTGCCATAAGGGGAAAATACAATCAAAGCATTCCTCAGCCATGTTGAATCAAACCTAAACTCTCATGAGAGCAACAGAAAGTACTGAACCTTGAGTTTGGGAGTTGTAGTTCTCCTCCATCCAGAGAGCACTGTGGACTCAAATAATGATGGATCTGGACCAAACTTGGCATGAATCCTCAGAAGAGGAGGAAGCCGGAAAGGGAATGGATGAGCACCCCCCCCGCGAGCTCCGAACTCGGCCCCGCCCCTTTTTTGTTCTGGCCACACCCCCTCTCGCTCAGTGCACACTCTCCTTCCCTCTTTCTTTCAGGTGGTGGAAGGGGGAAGGAATGAAAGGGGGAAAGAGAGAGAGAAGGAGGGAGGAAGGGAGAGGGGGGATGGAGGGAAGGAGGAGGAGGAGGAAGGGAGCCTGCTCCTCCTCCCCGCCCCGCCCCTCACCCCCCCCCCGGCCGGGAAAAATAAATAAAAAATATTCAAAAAAAATTTTTTTATATTAAAAAAAATCTTTAAAAGCAGATATCTTGCAGGAGGGTAGGGGGCCGTGGGGAAGGGGTTGGGGGCCGTATACGGCCCGCGGGCTGCCAATTGGACAGCCCTGCTCTAGTACATGGAGAGTGTTATTGCTGGTCCCCTAACGTCAGATAGCACAAGAAGCACTGACTAAGGGTGGGGATAGGTCTTCATTGGTGTCGAAATCAGAAGGTCAGTCATGGCTAAAATTGGAAACATGCCTATGATCCTCTCTTGCCTATCCAAGCCCCAACACTGTTTTCTGCCATTTGACTGTTTTCCGCAGATGGGTATTTGACAAGAAACTCCCCAGACCCACAGTATAGTCCATCCCTGCCATATAATATCTGTTCTATAAATCTATATATATAAAAAGAGAGCATCCGTTTTTGACGCTCATAGACAAAGAAACTACACATCTCAGAAACACGAAACTTGACAACTGTCATAAACATACTTGCAGGAACATTCGTGGCGCAAAAAAACGGACCTAGGTCCCTCACAACACCCCCAAACACGACCCCCTCAAAACCGGCAACCTTCCTCCCACCCCGCCCTCTCCGCAGCCGTTTCGAACGTTCACACATGGCTGCCTGAAGGCGCTCCTGGCCCCTCCCTCCCGAAAGAGAGAAAACAGCTCCACACAGGCCATGGGAGCAGGCACTCACCGGGGTCTGTGGAGGCCGCAGGGGCCTCCAAGAGCCGTGGGAGCAGCATGGCGTGGCCCAGCCCACCTTCCTCTCCTCCAGGGCGTCTCTTCAACCCGCGGCCTTGCTCCTTCCCCGAAGCCCCGGCCTTACCTAGGACGAGGGCCTCCTCTTAGGAAAGGCCGGGGCTTCAGGGAAAGAGCATGGCCGTGAGCGAAGGAGACGCCTTGGAGGGAAGGAAGCCGGAGAGAGAGAAAGACAAGAGAGAAAGAAGAGAGAGAGAGAGAGAGATAGAAAGAGAAGAGAGAGAAAGAAGAGAGAGAAAGAGAGAGAGCGCCTCCCTCGGGGGCCCGGACACCTGCCTCCCTCCCCCGCAGCAGAGAGAGAGAGAGAGAAGAAGAGAGATAGAGAGAGAGCGCCCTCAAGAAGAGAGAGAAAGGGGAGAAAGAGAGAGAGAGAGCGCCTCCCTCGGGGCCCGGCCAGCTGCCTCCCTCCCCGCAGCAGAGAGAGAGAGAGAGAGAGAGAGAGAGAGAAAGACAGAGAGAGAGAAGAGAGAGAGAGAAAGAGAAGAGAGAGAACGAAGAGATAGAAAGAGAGAGAGCGCTTCCCTCAAGAAGAGAGAGAAAGGGGAGAAAGAGAGAGAGAGCGCCTCCCTCGGGGCCCGGCCAGCTGCCTCCCTCCCCGCAGCAGAGAGAGAGAGAGACAGAGAGAGAGAGAGAGAGAAGAGAGGGATAGAAAGAGAAGAGAGAGAAAGAGAGAGCGCTCCCTGGGGGCCCGCTACCTGCCTCCCTCCCCCAGCAGCAGAGAGAGAGAGAGAGAGAGAAAGAAAACAGAGAGAGAGAGAGAGAGAGAGAGAGAGAGGGATAGAAAGAGAAGAGAAAGACCAGACACACACACACACGCCGCCAAACCCCCCACCATCCAAAACACACGTGCGCCGCAAAAACACCCCCAAACACACCAGGCCCCCTCCCTACCAATAGCATTCTTACCACAGTCCACCCACACTTCCATATCCACTACACACTTCTCCTCACCTCCTTTCCACACTGTACAATCCACACACACGCCCCTCGCAAAACCAGACACTCACAAACTTCACTTACCTTCCACTCCAAACATCCCTCAACACGTTCAGCCGGCACCATCTTGCCACCAACCATTCTACTACACTTCCCAGGACCCATTTCACCAAAACACAGACACCGCCCATGCGCCTCTCAAAAAAACCCCACTCACCCGCAAAACTACATTTCCCAGAACACCAAGGATTGCAGTGCTAATTTGCTCCTCCGTCTCCGACTGCTGACCCACACAACTACCCTTACCGAACCTCGCTGCCCTCACGGATTACCCCATCAACAACCGTACACACAACCCTTACCTACAGTGACAATGTGTCTTCTCTGTAATGTTCTATCCTTCCTTCGTCTGTAAGTACCTATTGCTCTACTCATACTTCCAAAGTGATCGGTTGGCAGAAGCTGGGGCTAATGCTGGGATCTCACCCCACTTCCTGGATTCCATTAGAAATGAGGGGGCTCATTTCTAACCCTACCACCAGGCATTCCTCATACATGCCTCCAAGTTCCTCTAGCCGCCATGACTGCCTGCATGGACCACCGTTACCTACCCAGCACAGCTGTACTTATTACTCTACTTATATTTCCATACTTGAAACTGATAGGTTGGCAGAAGCTGGGGCTAATGCTGGGAACTCACCCCACTTCCTGGATTCCATCTGATAACCTTTTGCCCAACAACTTCCACACCTCCGTGCTTTACTCATTGCTCAAAAGGTTAACATTTCCCCCTTATATTAAGTCCACTTCACCCTATTCAGGAGAGGGAGGGGCTCATTTCTAACCCTACCACCAGGCATTCCTCATACATGCCTCCAAGTTCCTCTAGGCGCCATGACTGCCTGCATGGACCACCGTTACCTACCCAGCACAGCTGTACCTATTACTCTACTTATATTTCCATACTTCCAAACTGATAGGTTGGCAGAAGCTGGGGCTAATGCTGGGAACTCACCCCACTTCCTGGATTCCATCTGATAACCTTTTGCCCAACAACTTCCACACCTCCGTGCTTTACTCATTGCTCAAAAGGTTAACATTTCCCCCTTATATTAAGTCCACTTCACCCTATTCAGGAGAGGGAGGGGCTCATTTCTAACCCCACCACCAGGCATTCCTCATACATGCCTCCAAGTTCCTCTAGCCGCCATGACTGCCTGCATGGACCACCGTTACCTACCCAGCACAGCTGTACTTATTACTCTACTTATATTTCCATACTTCCAAACTGATAGGTTGGCAGAAGCTGGGGCTAATGCTGGGAACTCACCCCACTTCCTGGATTCCATTAGAAATGAGGGGGGCTCATTTCTAACCCTACCACCAGGCATTCCTCATACATGCCTCCAAGTTCCTCTAGCCGCCATGACTGCCTGCATGGACCACTGTTACCTACCCAGCACAGCTGTACTTATTACTCTACTTATATTTCCATACTTTGAAACTGATAGCAGTGAGTTATTTCACTAATATAAGTACTAAATATAGAAGACATACTTATATTTTATGCTACTCACAATACTATTTAAACCAGGCAGACATTCTTAGAGCACCAGACTACGCCACAGCAACGCGTGGCCGGGTACAGCTAGTGTATTATAATGAGTTAACTTAATTTGTTTCCGCTGACATCTGTTGAAATGGTTTGTTGTCCATGAAAGCTTTTCCTATAGCTAATTTGTTAGTTCTTTAAAGTGCTGCAAGACAAGACTTCTCATAGTCCCCCTCCTTCTAATCCATTTTGCTAAATCATTGGGCTTCATGTTCTTTTAAAAAGAAATAAAAATGATATCTAAAAGTAACCTAGTCTTTTTCCCTCTCTTTCTGAATGCTACCTCTTTAATTGCAGTATTCTTTGCTTCTGATCTCATTTTATTGAGAACAAACTGACAAGAAAATTACACAAAGTACTTGCTTTGCAAAGTTTATTGCTGAATTGTAATTGGCAAATATGTCATTTTGATCCGGTTCATGAGCTGCTGATTGATATTCAATAAGTAGTTAATGAATGTCCTAGATTTAAGGACATTAGGGAAAAAGAAAACAAAACCAATCCAGAATTCATACTGTTAGTAGTAGTTGTATATTATTTATGGGACTTTTTCATATCACTTTACATCAGACCTTCTTCTTGAAAATTGCAAGAAGGCCCTGGAAAAAGTTGCCCCAGGCCTTAACCTGGCCAGAAATCAGGTCCACTCCCAGCACTTTATTCGTTCCCCTGGCCTTCATTACTTCCGTAGGAACCCTGATCAGCCCTTTCAACCTGTTCTGGCCCACATATAATTGGGGTGTTTGCACAATGGTTTATGAAATTGGTTGATTTTAATGCATAGGTTGGTTGATTTTATTGCATCTATTAATGCAATAGATTACTGCAACGCACTCTACGTGGGGCTGCCTTTGAAGACAGTTCGGAAGCTACAACTAGTCCAACGGGTGGCAGCCAGATTACTAACCGGAGCTACATACAGGGAGCATACCACCCCCTGTTGTGTCAGCTCCATTGGCTGCCTGTCCACCCGAGAGCTCAATTCAAAGTGCTGGTTTTGACCTTTAAAGCTCTATACGGTTCTGGCCCAGCTTACTTGTCCGAACGCATCGGCCTCTATGTCCCACCTCGTAATTTAAGATCATCCGGGGGGCTGCTCTCCTCCGCCAACCTCTCAACTGCGGTTGGCGGGGGACGAGAGGGAGGGCCTTCTCGGTGGTGGCCCCCCATCTGTGGAACGCACTCCCTATTGATATTCGATCAGCTTCATCCCTCCTAACATTCAGAAAAAGAGTGAAATCCTGGCTTTGGGACTGCGTTTTGCACCCTAGCACGACACAGCACTTTAGACTGGTCAGTTGGCAAATTGGTGGTTAAGATCTAAGACTCTGGATGGAACATTGTTTTAATGGTGATTAATGTATATGATGTTTTTAATATTAACTGTATTTTAATGTATTGAATTCTAGGTGTATTTTAATGTATTTTAATTTTAACTGTGTTTTNCTATGTATTGTGTGGCATCGAATTGTTGCCGTCTGTTAGGCCGCACTGAGTCCCCCCTCGGGGGTTGAGAAGTAGCGGGGTATAAACACTGGAAATAAAATAAAAGAATAATAATAAATAAATAAATAGGATTTTTAACAGGTTATGTTTATTATTTTAGTGGCTACTCTGTATGTTTCATGTTTGTCTGTAGAAACCGTCCTGAGTTCCCTAGGGAAGATAGAGTGGTATATAAATAAAGTTAATGATGATAATAATTATCAGCCACATAGTTCATAATTTTACCAGTATGACTTCATCTGAGGATGAGGCTCAATCTTTGTTTTTCTTCACTAGTTCCTAGGAGATTTGATTTCACAGTGATTTCAGGGAGGTCTGTGTTCAACTATCTAGATCCATATTTAGTCATACGTCAATTAAAATTCCTGAAGTAATATGACTTTAATAAGTCATGGTGCAAGTCCTACTAATTTTAGTAGCTTTACTGCTTCTTAAGGGCCCATCCTGACAGGCCCAAAAAGCAGGAATTGTCTGGGTTTTTATACCAAAGGCATCAAATGATGTTCCTGGTAAAAACAAATTAATTCAGAATAACCTTGTTTATTCTGAATTAATTAAATACCCCATCAGATCCAATCAATCAAACAAACTTTGTATATATCCTGTCCCATCTCCCCATGGAGACTCGGGCTGGAATACAACATAAATAATAAACAAAGTAAATAAACAGTATAAAACATTCAATCATAAATCATAATAAAAATCAGTAAAACACATTAAAGAAACAACAATAAAACAATAAAATGGAGTTAAAAGCCATATCCAGGAAAGCAGTCCTTTTTTTGTAGGCCAGATCTTGAGGTATTCAGCTCTTTAAATGCTTAGGAGCATAGGTAAGCTTTCAGTAGTTTTCTGAAAGAGGACAGCATAGGGGCCATTCTAATTTCCTTCAGGAGAAAGTTCCAGAGGCAGGGGACAACTTCTGAGAAGGCCCTTTCCCTCACCCTCACCAGCTGGGTTTGAGACAGGGGTGGGTTCAAGGGGAGGGCCTCTGCTTGGGACTGTAGCATTTGAGTAGGTTTGTATGAGGGGAGGCAGGTAGTCTGGAAATGACCCCTTTAAACCTTTAAAGGTAACAACTAGCACTTTAAATTTTGCCTGGTAGCAGACTGGAAGCCAGTGGAGCTGCCCTAACATGAGAATTGTTCTCTCTCTGTATGGAACTCTGGTTAATTACCTGGTGCTGATTTCTGAACCAGCTAAAGCTTCTGAACCCCTTTTAAAGGCAGCCCTATGTAGAGTGCACTGCAGTAGTTCAATTGTGATGTAACTAAGGCATGTACTACTATGGCCAGATCTGGCGTCTCAAGGTACAGGTGCAGCTAGTGCAAAAGTTTTATTTGTATAAAGGCACTCCTGGTCACCGCCGACACCTGAGGCTCCAGGGTCAGCATTGAGTCCAGGATCATCCCCAACCTGCAAACTTATGTCTTCAGGGGAAGTGCAACCCCATCCAGCACAGGTTGTATTCCTATACCCTGATCTGCCTTCCAACTGACAAGGGTCACCTCTGTCTTGTCAGGATTTAATTTCAGTCTATCCACCCTCATCCAGTCCATAAATGTTAACAGGATCAGAATTGTATCCTTGGCTTTTGCTGTAAAAGAGTAATAGAGTTGGGTGTCATCTGCATAAATATGATACCAAATGCCAAAACTCTGGATGGCCTTTCCCAGTGGTTTTATATAAATATTAAACAGCAGAGGTGACAGACTAGGCCAATAGCCAGGGGGATGAACAGGAGTCGCCCAGCACCACCTTCTGGGTACAATCCTCCAGGAAAGAATGGCCCCACTGTAAAACAGTACCTCCTAATCCCATCCCAACAAGACCACCCAGAAGGATACCATGGGTGATGTTAGTGAATGCCGCTGAGAGGTCCAAGAGGACCAATAGGGACATACGCTTCTGGTCTAGCTCTCTTCATAAATCATCTACCAATGCAACTAATGCAATTTCAGTTCCATAACCAGGCCTGAAACAGATTGAAAAGGATTCAGATAATCAGTTTCTTCCAAGAAACTCTGGAGCTGAGAAGCCATCACCTTCTCAAGAACCTTGCCCAAAAGGGGGAGATTAGAACTACAAATCCTATAAATCAAGGTGAATTCCCCCCAAAGCCCTCCAATATTTTTGTTGGTCATGGGGGCTCTGTGTGATAAGTTAGGTGCAGGCCTAATATTGGTGGGGTTCAGAATGCTCTTTGATTGCAGGTGAACTATACATTTCAGTACCTACAACTACCAAATGCTAATGTCAATTCCTCCCCTCCCCAAACCCCACCACCAGCATTAAACTTTGGGTATATTGGGTATGCATGTCAAGTTTCATCAAGATCCATCATTGTATGGATTCACAGTGCTCCCTGGAGGTAGGTGAACTACAACTCATATAAATCAAAGTCAATTCCTCGCAAATCTCTACAGTATTTTCCACTGGTCATGGCAGTTCTGTGTGCCAAATTTGGCCTAGGTCCCTTGTTGGTGGGGTCACAGTGCTCCGTCTCGATGCAGGGTGAACTACAACCTCTTTCATGTAGAGTCAGTCCCCCAAATCTCTCCAGTATATTTAGTTGCTAATCAATTCCTCTCTGTTTGCTGTGCACCATAGAAAATAATAGAAAAGGGTTATGGGAGAGGCAGGGGTGGGGATCATGCAAATTCCACACTAATTGAGAGAGTAAGAAACACTGAGATGTCTGTGGTGGAGGAAACACACAAAATCTAGGATGAAATTGTCCCCATATGAAAGCATGCAGTCTTCTGTTTGTGGAGGACATTGGTAAGGATTGAGGACTCATGTACATGTTCACAGCGCTCTCTGTAACCTGCAATGTCATTGGAGGGAGGGCCTTTGATGGCTCCTCATTGGTGGGTGTCATAGTTGTTTGTGGAAGTGTAAGCCCTAGTCACATACATATACACACATACATATACTTTTATTATGGATATAGAAGATATAGATAGTCTGATTATTATATGCAATAACACACCCAGTCCCTTGGCAGTGTTACAACATTTTAAAGATAAGATTTTTTTTTAATCGAAGCCAACAAAGAGTTTTTCCCCTGCGGGATTATTTCAAAGTGTGTTTGTTATGATGAACATGGTGATGATCTTTAAGCAAGTATGTAACGTTGTTATATATATTAAACATTTGATTATACTTTACAACCTATCTGGAAAGTATGTCATTATTAGTGTTGATATTGAATTTTGTAATTACCTGGTTCAACATATTAGTTTACCAATCTTAAATAGTTTAGCTGTTACTCATGCATGATAAATCTATTATCATCAAAATTTAAAATGGATTGGCCCAATCTGTACCTCCCATACTGAATGTGGAAACGAAAAAAGCATATACATTTCCTGACTTGCAGTAAGCTAATGTGTCTATTGAAAAAAAATGTGTACAAAAATGCTAGTGCCCACACCCCAATATGTAAATCAGCAATTACAGCCAAAACATTGGAACAACTTGTGCAAAATCTTCAAGTCTGGGGTGCATAACTTTTCTAGCATGGCCATCTACCCCAGATAGAAACCCCATGATTCACACATGCCTGAAAAAGAGAAAACTTCTGGGTCTACACATTCAAAAGCTTGGCATGATGTGGTTCTAAATTAAAATAGTTTTCTAAATTAAGACAGTACAACTTTTGCTTCTGCCCTTTAGATTCCATGCTTGGATTATTGAAATTTGGAAATACCACTGGATGATGCTTCCCTCTCATTCCAATGAACATCAACAAAATAAGGTATCTGGTGTTTCATATATGTAGATACTAGGCATGGGAAAAAAGTTATGAAAATTAAAAGATTCGTAAGAAATTAGTAAGAAATGCTACTTTCGAGCGTTTCCGCACCTGGAACGCCAACCAGGAAGTGGTCTGTCTGTTTAGAACCTCGGGGCCAGGATTTTCTTAAGTGTCGTTATTAGGTCGTAAGGGGGGCATAAGGGGGTCACCCTCCTTCTCTCTCACCACCCCTCCCGCCTCCCTTGCCAATATTATGGCAAGGCAAGCCCTAAACTCGCTCCTTCCTCGGCTGGAAGGAAGCCTGGAAAAATGTAAACAGAGAGGATTACTCAGAAGTAAATCTGCAAAGGAGGGCACTTTGGATGAAGGGCCCTCCTTTGCGGATTTACTTCTGAGTAATCCTCTCTGTTTACATTTTTTTCAGGCTTTCCTGCCTCTCCTGCCCTGCCAGGATCTAAGGCATCAAAGAGTATTGGGGTGAGAAACCAACCTAATGTATAATAGAATGAATGCTACTGTAAGTGTCACTGCCTAATATTATAAGTAATCCAACTGGTCATACCTAATTCCATGCACATGCAATAATACAGCAGTAATAACAATAACAAGAGGTAAAATTCAAACCGAAGTATTCTGAGTGGTCCCTGCCTCATGCAAACGGGCTCATGCGGTGCAAACGGTGCAAACGGAAATTAGCCCGGGGGGGGGGAAAAGCCAGCTTGGGGAGCACACACACATACATATTCTTGGGAGGGGGATTTGTTGCAGAATCCCGGCCTCATAGAGAAGATTCTGCAGCAACCCCTCAAAGAATATGTATGTGTGTGCACCAAGCAGAAAACGCTGTCTTTTCCGGGCTAATTTCCGGCTCACAAAGAAGAGCCAGCTGGCACCGCATGAAGCAGGGAACACTCAGAACACTTCGGTTTGAATTTTACCTCTTCTTATTCCCATTGCTATTACTGCTGTATTATTGCATGTGCATAGAATGTAGGTATATGACCAGCCTGGGCAAACTTGGGCCCTCGCTCCCTCGGGATCGGGGTGAGAGAGGCAGCGAGGAGCGAGGGGGGTTCCTCTCCTTTCTTTGCTGCTTCCAAGAATAGAATACCCCTCCCTCCCTCCCTCCTTCCTATTTGGAGAGTCCCATCTAGAATTCAGTGTGATTGATTCAAGTTTTGGCCTACAACTCCCAGAAATCCCAGCCAATTTACCAGCTGTTAGGATTTCTGGGAGTTGTAGGCCAAAACCATCTGGAAAGCGCATGCTCTGGCATACGAATTTCTAACGAATTTCGTTAGTACTTAAGTTACATTTCCGAAATTTTTGGGAATTTTTTTGTAAGTCTTTGATATACTAATAAAAAAATCCCCCCCCATTTGATTTTAGAATCGCCATTTTTCGATTTGTTACCATGCCTAGTAGATACTTTCAATCATGCTAAGACTAGTTGTTAGAATGGACTCAAATAATTAAAACCAGCATGAAGTATTGATATACATTTCTCTGGATTCTGTGGATATACACTCGGACTGACTACTACTGGATTTTGGAAAAACGCAGTTCCAGGTTCTGAAAAGAGCCCATTACAAAGAATCTGAGAAGTATTTCCCCCATGATACCCTAATTTTCTTCATGTATACACTAATTAAACAAGGAAGTTGCTGCCCTGAGTTTGCAAGACCAGAGTAGGTCGTACTGGGTCATTCAAAGGCCTCTCACTCATAGGGTTGCCATAAGCCAAAGCTGACTTCATGAAAATTACTAATAAACACACCAATTAACAAATTAAGTGACTGTATCTTTGGCAATCTAGTCCATTTGTCCTGGTCTTAGAAGTGGGCTTAAATCTGAAGGTCATTGAGGAAGAAACAGGGGCTGGGACTTTAGGATCCGGGTAGAGAAGTCCCTTTTGGCAGACAGCAGGTTTAATAGGTACATTGGCATTGGCGAGATGGGGTTTAGGAGGGGATACAATTTGTGCTGTTCTGAGGATTCTGGAAGATGGTTTGGGGATGGGACAGGGTTCGATGGCCACTGCTTCTTGATGCAGAACTTCAGAAGGATACAAATTTTGTGGAACAATTATTTCCTGCTGAGAGGAGCTCCCATGAGTTTGTAAGAGTTGTTCCTGAGTTGTGCAGAATCTTCTCCTTTTCTTCCTGTTGGGGGATTTTGCTTCCGCAGATGAGTTTCTTTCTGGTTGTGTATGGCTTCTATGTGCTGGAAATGGAGGATTATGGAAGGGGTATTTAGTGTTGTTCTGGGATACTTTTGCAATGGTTGGACGCACAAGGGGAGCAATGGTGGGGTAATTTGTTCTCAGCTAGACCATTTACTCCCTGTGAGTTATTTTGGGCAGGTCTTGAGTGAAGAGCATTTAACTTCCTGTTGGTTGAAACAAATCCCCTCCAATTCTTCAGCCCTGGAAAACCATTCAGATGGGGAGGAAGGTGTGGGCTTCCAAACCCTGGGAAGCAATGCGTGTTAGGCAAGAACTATTTCCTCCAGAGCTGGGACCCTGGGAGGCAAGGTGCATTAGCTTTAACATGCATTGCTTTCCAGGGCCGGAGAACTGGAGGGGATTTCCTCAAGATCTGGGACCCTGGGAGGCAACGCAAGTTAGCTTTAATGTGCATTGCTTTCCATGGCCAGAGAACTGGAGGGGATTCCCTCCAGATCTGGAGCCCTGGGAAGCAGTGCGTGTTAAAGGAGTGCCCAGGAGAACCAGGTGTTGCGGGCTGGGGGTGCCAAGGAGGAGGAGGCAGCCAGGGGACCCTCTCCGCTCTTGTTCTGGAGGGCGGTGAGGGCCACGAACTCCCTGCAGGGCTGAGCTTCCCTGGAGAGAGGAGCTGGAGAGTCTCCCAGCCACGCTCCAGCCACAGCCCTTGGGACAGAAGAGGCTCAAGGCATTGGAGAAGGAGGAGGAGAAGCACCTCAGCCAGGCGGCATGGCTCCTCCAAGAGCTCTTCACACGCTTTCCCTGGCTCCGCTCCCCAGCCCCCGAGAGCTTTCCTCCACATCTGAGGATGAAACCAGCTGTCAGAGAGGGAGCTGGTGGTGAATCTGATTTTTTTTTGTTTGACACCGATTTCTTTCAGAATATGGCGGCCGTGGCATCGAATTACCAAATTCACTTCCTTGTTGCTTACATCTCTTCAAAACTGCTTCTAAAGTGATTTTAATATGAATTTATTCTGAATTCAGAACCATTTCGATGAACCTAACCAGGCCTAGTAAACACCTTCACTGGCAGATAAAAGACTAGGGAAATAAACTACTTGGCTAATAATACAATAAGATTAGGTAAAACTTAACTGCAGGAGTGCTCTGCAAACTCAGCCTGCACTCGCTGGCCATCCTCCGGTAATCTAGTCCATTAAAGTAGTCTGCTTTAACTTGCAATTAATATCTTTTCATGATGGAAAGAGATTCAACGTTAGGGGTCTGTTTCCCCCCCCCCTTTAATGTCAGGAAGCATATATATATATATATATATATATATATATATATATAAGATAGAAGGAAAAGGACAGAGTGTTAACAGCTATATACTGTATACACAAAAATAAAACTCCAATAATTCCTATTTTTGCTTTCTGCTGATCTTTATCAGTGAAGGCAACACAAGCGTCAGAGAGCTGATCATTACCTTGTTTATGTTTTACGTAATGTTTTGATCTCAGCATAGGCATTTGGGGTGAAAGTTGGTGTTGGGTTATATTAAAAATAGTGACAGAGGAGCACTGAACTAGAAAAATTTTGATTCCGGGCTGATAGCATTTTTGTGTTAATTTGTTCAGCTGCTGAAACATTTTAGCCCTCCATCTTAATTCCCCTCTGACAAATTTAGCTATCCACTGTTTTTTGCACTATGAATCACATCTTAGCAAAAGGAATTCATGCTTTAAGGAACAGTTTTATAACAGGGTAATGAATAAAAAATCTCATTGTTGATATATTTGAAGTGTCCCTGACAGTCCAAGGATTACTGACCCTTACAGAGGATTAGGGGATAGAAACAGACCTGGAGCCTTGTGCAGTCTTCAAGAAAAGATTTCAATAAAGCTTGGCTGCTTTTTAGGAATGTAGTTCTTCATTTTTGAAGGATGTAATATGTAATCTGACTATTTTCCTGATGTGGGAAAATCTTTAAAAGATGTAGTTTTTGAATATGATTTATTGTTTTGGACTTTTCCTGCACTTTTTAGATACACACACCAACTCCACAGAAAACAACATATTTCTGACCATAAAAACAACTTATGCAATGAAAATAATTCCTGCCCCAAATATGCTTTAGTACTTGTACACAAAATTGACCCATTTTCCCTTATAACAAACAGCAACAGATGAAATATTATTTTCTGTACAGAAAATGTTGTTTTCTGTGCAGAATTTCTTTCCTGAAAAAACCTCTCATGTGCAACTTTTTCACAGAATAACTCCCATACTGTGAAGTTTCTCCTTAGTCTAGAATTCTTGATGTTACACTTTTTGATCACTCAGTAAACCCATTTTAAAGCTAAACTTTCACCAGTATTTCTCTGAAATTTTAAGATGTGGCCAGACCACAACCCCATTCTCTTCAGTGTGAGTTGAAGTGCATTGAGTTTGGGCTAAGGTGCTCTGGAAATAGATAAATTGACACAGAAACAACAAAGTGTGAAATTCAGGCTTTTTGGATGAGCAGCACCTTCATTCTCGATTGCATCTAGCTGTAGGCATTCAATAAGTGGTTATAATAATGCATGAGGTAAGGAGCATGATAGTTCTATCCTATCATAAACATGTAGAAAAATGATTATTCTGAAGAGAGCTGATTACTGTATCCATTAGGGGTGTTTGATCCATAAAAAAATTGATTCTAAACGACAAATGGGGGGGGGGATTTTTTATTAGTAATAGAAATACTTACAATTTTTTTAAAAAAATTCTTAATTGAAACGTATTTAATAACGAAATTCTTAATTAGTTCTAAATTGGGCAAAGCAATTTATGCTATCTCTTTCTGTCCTTGCCTTCTTCTCTCCTTCCTTCTACCTTTCCTTCCTGTCAGTTCTCCCCTAACTTCATTCTATGTGTGTATTTAATCCTTTTTTGGTTTATGACAGCTCACCTCTATTCGTAAGCCAAAGAGCTGGCGCTGCCCATAGTCACCTAGAAGGCCATTTGGCCTGTTTGCCTGCACAACTCACCTCTATTCGTAAGCCAAAGAGCCAGAGACCTCCAAGGCCATTTGTAAGCTGAAGAGCCAGCACTGCCCATAGACACCTCCAAGGCCATGTGACCAGCATGACTACATTGAGCGCCGTTACCTTTCCGCCGGTGCAGTACCTATTGATCTACTCACATTGGCATGTTTTCAAACTGCTAGGTTGGTATGAGCTAGGGCTAACAGCAGGAGCTCTCCCCGCTGCCCAGATTCGAACCACTGACCTTTCAGTCAGCAAGTTCAGCAGTTTAACCCACTGTGTCACTGGGTAATCCATTATATTATATAGCCAGCACTAATAATAATTATATTATATTATAAATTATAGTATATAAATACATATTTTATAAAGATATACCTGGTATTAATATAACTTGGTATTAAATAATAACTCTCTCTCTCTCTCTCTCTCTCTCTCTATATATATATATATATATATATATATACACACACACACACACATACACACTATTAAATAGGAATTAATAATATTGAATATATATTACTTAATACCTAATATCAGATAAGTATTAAATAATATTATAATATTCTCTCTCTCTCTCTCTCTCTCTCTCTCTCTCTAAATGTAATGTTCATTTGTGGGATTAACATAACTCAAAAACCACTTGACAAATTGCTGCCAAATTTGGCCACAAGACACCTACTAACCCAAGGAGGGACCATCAGTCAAAAATTGATTTTGTCATTTGAGAGTTGTAGTTGCTGGGAGTTATAGTTCACCTGCAATCAAAGAGCATTCTGAACTCCACCAATGATGGAACTAAACCAAACGTCTCACACAGGACTGCCATGAACAACAGAAAACACTAGAAGTGTTTGGTGGGCATTGACTGAGTTTGGGAGTTGTAGTTTACCTATATCTAGAAAACACTGTGGACTCAAACAATGATGGATCTGGACCAAACTTGGCATGAATATTCCATATGCCCAAATATGAACACAGATGAAGTTTGGGGGAAATAGGCCTTGACATTTGAGAGTTGCAGTTTCTGGGATTTATAGTTCACCTACAGTCAAAGAGTATTCTGAACCCCATCAAAGACAGATTTGGGGCAAACTTCCCACACAGAACCCCCATGACCAACTGAAAATACTTAAAGCCATCCAGTCCAACATGTTTCACACCTTCCTTCTCTATCTTCTCTTCTCCCAGTTAAACATCCTCCCGGATGAAAGGAGGAAATAAAAGGAGAAGGAAATAAAAGGAGGGGAAGAAGAGAAGGATGGAAGGGAATGGAGGGAGGAAAGGGTGGGAAGAGGGGAGGAAAAGTGAGAAGGAAGAAAAGATAAAAGGGTGGCAGGAAAGGAAGAAAGGAAGGTTAAAGAGAGAGGGGCGAAAGAAGGAAGAAAAGATGAAAGAGTGGAAGGAAAGGAAAGGAGGAAGGAAAGAGAGAGGGAAGGAGGGAGGAAGGAAAGACGAAAGGGTGGAAGGGAAGAAAAGAGGAAAGAGTGGAAGGAAAGGAAAGGAGGGAGGGAGGAGAAAGAGAGGGAGGGGGAGAGGGAAGGAGGAAAGAAAGAAGGATGAAAGGGAAGGAGGGAGGGAGAAGGAAGAAGGGAAGGCAGGGAGGATGAGAAGGAGGAAGGAAAGAGAAGGGAGGAAGCATAGGGCGGGCCAGTCCCGCCGGCAGCGGCGGCATGGAGGGAAGAGGCACGGCCATTGGAGGCCCCGCTCCTCGCCCTCCTCGCCCTCCTCGGGGGGGGGGAACCGCCACTGCCCTTGCTCTCCCCCTCGGCAGCCCCTCCAGCAGCGGCACTGCAAGAACTCCACCACCGGGCGCTAGGGCTTGCCTCACGCCTCCAGCACGGGAGTTCTTGCAGCAGCAAAGAACTCCACCACCGGGCGCGCTAGCGGGAGCGGGGTCT
Source organism: Anolis apletophallus (assembly GCA_030556195.1). Classification (NCBI taxonomy): domain Eukaryota; kingdom Metazoa; phylum Chordata; class Lepidosauria; order Squamata; family Anolidae; genus Anolis; species Anolis apletophallus. The sequence goes on from JARBWK010000007.1 coordinate 125,812,006, forward strand.
CCAATGGCGCCTCCAATGCCGCCGCGGACTGGCCCAGTTCCTTTCCCTGCTGGAGCTCTCCCTTCCCTTCCCTTCTCCCCTCCCTCCTTCCCTTTCATCCTTCTTTCTTTCCTCCTTCACTCCCTCCCTTTGCAGAGGCAGCAGCAGCAATAGCCGCGCTGGAAACATCCTGAGGAGGAAGAAGGCCAAGAAGTAATTGCCTGTCCAATTCCGGGCTCAATTCAAAGTGCTGGTTTTGACCTTTAAAGCTCTATACGGTTCTGGCCCAGCTTACTTGTCCGAACGCATCAACCGCTACGGCCCTCCTCGTACTGTAGATCATCCGGGGAGGCCCTGCTCTCCTCCGCCCTTCTCAGATGCGGTTGGTGGGGACCTCCTTCTCGGTGGTGGCCCCCCCTGTGGAATGCGCTCCCTATGGAGGCTTCCACCTCATCCCTCCTGGCATTCAGGAAAAGGTTAAATCCTGGCTCTGGGACCAGGCGTTCCCACACCAGCACTAAGCGGCATATTAGATGGGATATTAATGGAAGGGACGAAGAGGGTCAATGTTTTTATGGCTGAATATTGTTTTTAAATGGAATGATTGTAGATGTTCAGGGATTGTATTTTAATGTCTTAATGTATTTTAATGTGTTGTATTTTAATGTGCCGCTGTTGAAACATCCTGAGGAGTCCCCCTCGGGGTTGAAGAAGGGCAAAATAAATAAATAAATAAATAAATAATTCGAACTAATTTTTGCCCTTTAGAAAAATGGCGGCCGCAAAGGTCGAAAATGAAAATGTACTTCCGGGTTCGCCCGGAAAGGTCAAACAATATTGAAATAAAATAATACATACGAAAAATAACGATTTCAAGTAATTTCTAACCGGACATAAACAGCCCTAGTATCCATGGAGGGTATCCACACAAACTACAACTTTTTATTTTCTATGAAGACTATCCAACCCCAGAAGAAGCCCTGCACATGGATGAGGGACAACAGAGAAAAAAGAGCTACCATTCACAATTTCTTCTAAGTTATTACAATTCTTTACTCACTGCCTAAAGTCAATTAACAAAAAGAGTGACTAAGGACCTTATCAAATGCAGTCTTCTCTATGTCTTCTCCCCATTCCTCAATATTGCCAAAATTGAGTGTGATGAAACCCATCAGATGATGCAGGGCAACTTCTGGCAGAATTTCATGGGGCTCTGTTTTAGTAGCATGGAGAAACGGAACTCAGGATGCCTTTGGAGGAGCTGGGTGTTACCCAACTCTTAATTGGAGAACACAAAGAGGAAGCAGGGAAAAGACAGGTAAGGGCGAGACACCACTGGGATGGGAGGCGATCCCAGAAGACAGGGAAAGACGGTAGGGAACAAAGGAATATGGTTCTCCCTACTTTCTCCCACTATCCTCCTGTCCATCTTATAAGGTCCAAAAAGTAAAACAGAAATAAGCATTAAAAAGGGAAACAGGTAAAGAGAAATGTAGGAGAACCTATAAGGTTTATAGAAAAGGAGGTAGACAAAAAAAGATTACTTAAATTTCAGTAGAAGAGCCCCTAAAAGCTGGCATTATGTGTGAATGTAAGCCACCCTGAGGCAGGAGCCTCATGGATGTTGCCTTTCCAGACAAAGTAAGACAAAAAACTAGGGAGAAGTGGCCTCTGCAGACAGAAATGGATCAAAAAGGCTTGAGGTCATAGCTTAAAGAAAGAGAGAGTTGAAATAAAACAGCACGCATGGTCTCTAGAATTCTCACACACTAATTACTTTACACGTGTTATTATTCCCTTGGTCCAACAGCAACAGTAACAACAAAATAACAAGTCTAAAACAGGCAAATATCCCACACAACTCTTTTTAAACTGATATAGCAGTACTTTATCCTTTACTTTAACTGACAGATTAAACCCAACTTAAAGACAACTCCCCCAGTAATGCTGACATTGTTAACCTACATTGTGCTTTATAATAGAAATTGTGCTGACAGACAATGTCTTCAGGGTTCCTTTTTGTAAAAAGCGCTACAAGGTATAACCATTCTGGGAATGAATCCAAAAAGCATTAAGAAGAGCTTTGAAGCTTGGAGAAGGAGAGGGAGATGAATTCCATTTTGACTCTTATTCAGACAGTCTCCATAACAAAAGAAAGAAATTAAACATTTCCTTGGAGTGTTTTTTGTCTAGCTTAACCCCATTACAAAGTCAACAGCTTGGATGTATTGTTATTCATCCAAGCTGTTGATATAGTAATGGCATTGCACCATGCAAAATAATTCTCCTGTAGTATTTCCCCCATCTATTTTGTCTGTAATAGGCATACGTGGCCCCCATCTTAACTATTCTGAACTAAAGAATCTTCAATCCAAGGTGGGTATAAGTAATTTGAGGGGCTGTTTAGCTTCCTCCAATATTGGCTGCCTTATAACTAAATATGAAAACAATGCCATGAACATATCTCTATTCTGGTTGACCATGCAAAGGTAACCCTAAATGTTTCTATTGTTTACCTTGCCCTTTCAACTTAGACCTCACCCTGGATCTGGTAATTTGGTCTCAAGATAACCACTGTCCAGAGCAAGTGGCTGTTCTGATCAATGCCCTTGATGTGGTAAGGCATGTCTTCCTCATTAAAAATTAAATTAAAATATCCCCAAAGAGTCAAGAAAATAAAAACAATACAGATTTTTTATGTATAGCAAATGAAGTAATCATCTAGTTTAAGTCTCTTTTCATAGACAATATACAGTACTATTACTACTACTAATAATAATACTTTATTTATAGACCGCCCCATCTCCCCAAGAGGACTCAGAGTGGTTTACACAGAGAAAGATAAACATTCAATGCCCAAACAAATGCAAAGACATTGAATTAATACAACATAATACAAAATATTAACAGTGAGCTTATCACATAAAATAATTAACATCAAAATAAAAAGATACAAATATTACAGAAAACAAATTACACTAATAACGTCAACGTTAAAACATCTATCATGATAAAAACAATTAAAATAGATGAAAAATTGGCTGTCATAGTTGTTCTTTAAAATTTACCATAGTGGCCACGGGGTACAAGTAAGTCAGCCAACATTTCAAACTTCTTTTTTCAAACAAAAGCATTTTTTTCACACTGAACTCTTTTAGCTCTCTCTGGTCCCAAGAACCTTTTCAGATTTCATTATTTCTTCTCTTCTTAGAAGCCTTAGTTCTATTTTGACTGGCTCCATCTAATTTCTTATGTTAAAAGCCAAACCTCTAGTTTATAGCCTTTCTTCTACAATCTTTCCAATAGCATTATGTGAGCTGTAATTGGCTGCCTTCTCCCCAGGTTTGTCCAGCCTGTTGCTTCATAAATGCCCATCTATGTGCAAGCACCAGTTTCAATGGTAAGATCTGCTGCAGCTATACTGCAGAATTAATACAGTTTGGCTCCGCTTTAACTGCCATAACTCAATGCTATGGGATCTAGGATATGTATTTTGGTGTTGCACCAGTACCGTTTGACAGAGAGGTTAAAAAATTTGAATGACTCCATAGCATTGAACCATGGCGGTTATAGTGGTGTCAAACTGCAATGTAAATGCACCATGAAGATTGTTCCCATAGCTGGGAAATTCCTCTTCAAAAGAAATATACCCACTAAATCCCATTGGCCTTTTGAAGTAGCTAATAGCCGATTGTAGCATTCTTGAATTTTCTGGGGCCACTTAAATGTGCAGGCACATTTACGAAAGTTTACACATTTTGCAAATTTGAATACACCTTTCTTTTAAACTATATAAAGCAATAACAATATTGTATATTTTATATGATAAATTTTCTATATTGTCAATTTGTCTAAGGATTAGTTTCAGTTATTGCAGCCTAATGATGGGGCCAGGATGCTTAAATTGCTCTCTCCCACCACATGAAGTCTCAATCCTTGCCATCTTGGCTCTTAAGATACAACAGACATGGATTGACTAACTGGGTACACAAGTTGATAAAGACTTCACAACATCAGAGGGAGGTTCTGTTACCCTGTAAGACTCTGAAGATGATGTCCCTGGATCCATTGGTATATGATGACTACTACATATCATTATTATATACTAGGGGTGTGCAATTTGGCTAAACCCTGTGCCATTTTTATATCTATATTTTGATGTCCCACCCTCACCCCACCCCACTTCCAATCAGTTTTTGTCTTCCAACCCCCGGAATAACGAGACAGACACAAAATATATGCAAATCAATAAACTTCATTTTAAAAAAAACAGTAAACGAGACTATTAACAGTTGGAAGATCACTCTGCCCCTAGGCTGGCTTCGAACGCACGACTTCTTGGTCAGCAGTGATTTAATGCAGCTAGGTACCAACTAGCAGATGCAACTATCTTTAAGGTTGCATAGGTCAACAGCAAGCTAGACTATTAACAATCGGGAGCTCACTCTGCCCCCAGGCTTTCTTTGAACACATGACTTCTTGGTCAGTAATAATTTAAAGCAGTTGGCTACCAACTCGCAAATGCAACTATCAATTAAGGTTGCCTAGGTCAACAGCAAGCTAGACTATTAACAGTAAGGAGCTCACTCTGCCCCCAGGGCTTGCTTTGAACGCATGACTTCTTGGTCAGCACTGATTTAATGCAGCTGGCTACCAAGTAGCAGATGCAACTATCTTTAAGGTTGCATAGGTCAACAGCAAGCTAGACTATTAACAGTCGGGAGATCACTCTGCCACCCGGCTGCTTCGAATGCATGCCTTCTTGGTCAGTAGTGCCTTAATGCAGTTGGCTACCAAGTAGCAGATGCAACTGTCTTTAAGGTTGCATAGGTCAACAGTAAGCTAAACTATTAACTGTCGGGAACTCACTCTGCCCCCAGGCTGCTTCGAATGCATGCCTACTTGGTCAGTAGTGATTTAATGCAGTTGGCTACCAAGTAGCAGATGCAACTATCTTTAAGTTTGCATAGGTCAACAGCAAGCTAGACTATTAACAGTTAAGACCTCACTCTGCCCCCAGGCTGCTTTGAATGCATGCCTACTTGGTCAGTAGTGATTTAATGCAGTCGGCTACCAAGTAGCAGATGCAACTATCTTTAAGGTTGCATAGGTCAACAGCAAGCTAGACTATTAACAGTAGGGAGCCCACTCTGCCCCCAGGCTGCTTTGAATGCATGCCTACTTGGTCAGTAGTGATTTAATGCAGTCGGCTACCAAGTAGCAGATGCAACTATCTTTAAGGTTGCATGGGTCAACAGCAAGCTAGAATATTAACAGTCGGGAGCTCACTCTGCCCCCAGATTTGCTTTGAACACATGACTTCTTCACAAGCTAGTTGTAATAAATTGGTAGGAATATAACAACCCCTTAACATGGGGCCTTCTTTTTCTTTTGCATAAATGTTATAGTATATTACTATTTTGTCAGTGCATCCAGATCTTATCTCCTTCTTTCCTCCTCTTTCTATTAGTGCCTATATCTTGTATCATAACATGTATATGTTAATTACTATTTATTATTATTATTTTATTTATTTATTTTAAATTATTTATTTTGAACTTACCAAAATGGCCACCAAGCCTAACACAAAATGGCTGCCATGGCCCCACCCCCAAGATGGCCACTGACCTCATCAAAATGGTGGTCGAGTCTCCGCCCCCTGCAATGGTTGCCACCCTTTAAAGATGGTGGCAATGGCCCTGCCCATAAAATGGCCACCTCCATGGCCCTGGCATGGCCACGAGGCCCTGAAGTGAAGAGGACAAGGGTGAGTAAGGGAATCCCACCCCAGGGCCCTTTTAAGAAGAAGCTGAGGCTAGCAGCGGGAGCTCACCGCACTCCCTGGACTCGAACCTCCAACCTTTCAGTGAGCAAGTTCAGCAGCTCAGTGGTTTAACCAACAGTGCCACGAGGAGAGGGACTTATATTAATATTATGTTATAGATAAGGAGGGGGGGCGCAAATCAAAACGAAGCCCTCCAGGGAAGCCAGGCAGAATTAAACTTAGATATAACTAAATTTAGCAGAGGCCTACAAAAGGCAAGGGGCCAGTTCAGCCTGGAGGATGAACTCTGGGCCTCCCTCATGGCCTCTGCACAGACCTGGTGCTGGATGGGCTCCAAGGTGTTCCTCACTCAACAATGTCTTATTGCAGAATGAGGGAAAAGGGGCTGGCAGCACACTATGCCAGCCCCTCCTCCCTTCCAGTACATTCTGCGAAATTAACCAATCTCTTCTCCGAGGGGAGGAGACAAAATTGCTCCACCCCCCAACTTGTTGGAGGCTGAAGTGTATTTGGAAGCCTCCTAAATTTGGCCAGGGAAAAAATCCATTTTTTGATTTAGCAGCCAAAATATTTGGGAAGATCCAATCCATTGGAAGCAATGGGGAACTTTTCATCATTTTAGGGCACCACTCTTAAGAAACCACTGTTACTGGAATAATTTCTCCTCATTTGCTCAATAAGATCTTGGTTTAAAGCAGTGGTTCCCAAACCTTTTTGGCCTACCACCCCCTTTCCAGAAATTTTTTTACTCACTGCCCCCCAGAAATTATTTTTTAAATTTTTTAATAGCAATTAAACAGAGAGATATATGTATTAATGTTTCTACCTTTTTCGTAAAATTAAATGTTTTAATGTGTTTTAATTTTAATTTTAATTTTATTTTAATTGCATGTTGTTTTTATGGCACTGAAAAGAGAAGGGGCTGGCACTGGACAAGCGAGGCCCACCCTGAAAAGCTCCTCTCGCTCGCCCCGCCCCATGCTGGGCCAAGCAAGACACACTTGCGAGGATGGTCCCATTGGAAGAAAGAGGCAATACACAGGACTGCGCCATGGACGGGGTTGACGAGAAGGAGGAGGCGCGCGCTGCGGTTTCCATGGCAACACCTGCCCAGGGATTGTGCACTTGCGACAGTGTCCCTGTGAGTTGGAATGCCCGGGCAGGCATTGCTGTGGAAACCGCAGCACGCGCCTCCTTCCTCTCATCAACCCCGCCCATGGCGCAGTCCTGTGTATCGCCTCTTTCTTCCAACGGGGACGCCCTCGCAAGTGTGCGACCCTGCAAGTGGCAAGCAAGCCTGGCTCACACCACTGCCCCATTACAGGGGTTCAGTGCCCTCCAAATTCTCCTGAGTCTCCCAGTACCCCTTGGATCGCCCCACCCCCACCAGGGGGTGGTACTGCCCAGTTTGGGAACCACTGGTTTAAAACATCAGACTTAAGAAACCACTGTTTCTGGCATCCTTTCCTTTAATCTTCTTCAGCTAGCCCTGTGTTGCAGTATCAGGCTCAAGAATACTTTTTCTGGGATCCTTTCCTCTATTTTCCTTCAATTAAACCTGAGGAGGAATTGAATTCTCTCCATGGGAACTCAAGGGAGTCAGACTATCTTCTTCCTTTAGTAACCCACCCCAATATATAAACAAACACCCTCCCCAATTCCCCTTCACAGCCCAAAAATGAAATTGCCAAAGGAAAAGATAGTAATTGAGTCAAGCATCAAGATGCTAAGAGCAGTGAAGGCATTGAGATAGAACACGCAGCACGTGAGTGACTTTCTTCTTCTGATTGGCTCAGGCAGGCAGCAGGGCACATAGCCTCACGGGGAAACTCCTATGCATGTGCCTGGCCCAAGTAGCCAAAACAACTGAAACAGTTGGAGCCTGTTTCGAAAAAACAGATCCCTGCACAGCCCGATTATATGCTACCACCTTTCATCAGAGGTAGGCCATTTTCATTTGAGCAGAGACATTATAAAAATAAAGGGAAATGACTAAAATATTATCCAAAATCCAGAAATAACAACAAGTTTGGAACAAAGCTTGGATCACTTTGCAAACAAGACTGGGTAATCTGAAACACTCAAATCCAGGAACAAATATGAATGAGAATTCTGCAGGCATCCTTGCTTAAGAGTCACATAGGAGTAAGCCCAAAAAAAAGGAAAAACAGGTGTGCAAAGGGAGAAATGTTGCAGATTAACTGGTTTATACGTATTGTAGCATTAGCTTTCATGAATATCATTCCTTATGTTATAAGTGCAGTTGCAAGGCTTCCTGTAATAATGTTTGCTGTTTGTGAGGAAACCATTATCTTTGTTCCCAGCTGTGCTAATAATTTGGATTTCAATTCTTTTTCTTTCTACCTGTATTATATGCCCGGGAAGGTTGGAATGCTTTGAAGTTGACTTAAAGCATTGCTGGGTACAATTTTAATGTCAGATTTGTGTAGAGATGGCCCTGCATGTTCAATGTAGTATATAGGGACATTGCTGACATACGATAGCATATATCACAAATGAACCTCTAACATTGTGAGTGATGTTATTAGCCCCCATAATACTGCTCCCAACTGCTCCCAGAGTAAATCTGGTATAAGCTTAGTCACTGTAACTATATATCAACAGAAAGCAATTATTTCAAATAACAAATGATCTGGTATATATGACCCAAGGCTAATCCTTCTGTAATAACAGGAATTCTTTACAACTTCTTGACTACCTTGGAGAATGTGCCCAGATGCACTAGCTGATCAACTTTTTATTCTGTTGCATAAACAGACTTGCTTCATACAGAATGATGAAGTCACTGAAATAACAGAAGAGAATGAGTGGCTCATATCTTTATATCATAAATTATTTCAGTTTCCATAGGTTGTGTATACCTTTGTAGACTGTAGAAGCCCTCCAGGGGTGGACAGTTATTCTCATACCAGGATTGAACCTGAAATCTTCTCCGTGCAAATTAGAAACCCAATCAGTACGTCACAGTCCTTTCTGTACAGTATATGCCAAAAATGTTGAAAAAGAGTTTATGACTAAAAGTCAGCTTTCTCCACATTAAGCAGCACCCATCAACCTTCAGTGAAGGCATCACCTTTTGTTATGACAGTATGGCACAGTGCTGAGAAGTTAAGTGAACTGTTAAATTGTCTACATGATGACTATATTGTGGGGTCGAGAAAGAGGGCTCTGTAAGCTTTATGAGGGTGAGTGAACAGATGATAAATTATCAGGAAAAAGTAGTGTTATTAAAACTTGTGAAGCCTGTACATTTCAAAGAATCTCAATGTGAGAACGTTTTTCCCCCATAGTGTGAAAGCAAAGTCTGTTCTTAACAATGCTGAATGTAGCATTGCTGACATCTTGTCTAGCATGGATCTTGGAGCACTTCCAAGAACAAAATCATAGCTTTAGGCTGCTGTTAGCTGCTGCTTTCACTTTTAATCATTGATACTTGACACTTTGTACTTCAAACCTCCATATGATGCCATCCAAAGAGGCCAGGTTCCACTTTACTCCCAATGAATATGGATCTTTCATATCACAAGTGGTGTTTTTCTATCTATCTATCTATCTATCTATCTATCTATCTATCTATCTATCTATCTATCTATCTATCTTGGGGACTGCCTGTGTGTGTGTGTGTGTGTGTGTGTGTAGAGAAAGGCAGCCTCCAAGTTATGAACAAGGTAGGTTCTGTAGATTTGTTCCTAAGCTGAATTTGTTTGTAAGTTGGAACAGATACATTTTAAAGTGTAACTCCAGCCAACTAGATAGATAGATAGATAGATAGATAGATAGATAGAAGCTTTGGATAGCACAGGGAAAGGTTTACACCTCTGTGGTGTTTCTTTTGCTGTCGGTGCCCCTGTTCAGAAGATTTCACCTCACTTTCTCGCCCTGGGCTTAGATTTTGAAAAATTTGGCTTGTTGTGGAAACAGCGATTGGTGAGAAAGCTTCACTGGAGACACCTTTTTTCGTTTTTCTCTTTCGGAGGGAATTTCTATTCCGAAAAGTAGATTTCTCTCACTTTCTGTTGTCTCAGTCCCATTTGTAATTGCCTCTATCTACCTATCTACCTACCTACCTATCTATCTATCTATCTATCTATATCTATACCAAGAGGTAAAAAGGGAGAGAGAGATTCATATATACAGCTTTGCTGTGACTGAGCCCAGTATTGTGAAAAACAGTAAAGTCTCAGCAATCAGAACTATCAAGCAACTGACAAAAATCGAAGAAATAATACTTCAAGTAAATATTGAAATAAAATCAATTTTAGTGGAAATGTAAGTCTAAACTTGGTGTACCATGCAGTAAGATCACACTTATGTTAATGAAGTTAATGAAGTTGAAAGGATTGTTGATTGCCATTTAACTAAATTTGCATACTGTGTTACATTCAGTTTGTTTTTATTTGGCTTCATTTTCTTTTTAATACTGTGTTTTGATGTTACTATCAAGGCAATACAGAGTTTATAGCATGGTTTAGTATAGGGCATAGTATGAATTAAGCCTATTTTAATAGTAACTCCCAAGCAACCAGAAATTATATTTATCCAACATCTACAGTCCCTATGGGTGCTGGTTAACTGAGAGTCTACTGTATGTGTATTGTGGATAACTCTGATAGGGAGGATGAGGAGATGATGTTTGAAGGGCCAGTGTTTGAACTGGAGCCCAACAGTGCCCAGCAGCTTCCTCAGCCAAGCTTGGAAGAATGGCTTATGGAGAAAGCTACCACTTCTCAGCCTGCAGAGAAAGTATAAGCAATCTCATCTGAACAGGCAGAGGAAGGATTAAGTGATCCATTTCTTTCAACCTGTAAAGGAAGAAAGCTCAATTTTGCAGGTCCTCTGGGTTAGCAGAGAAACAAGCTCTCAATAGGTGGGACCTGAGAAACTTGCACATAAGATGCTCATGTGTGGCACCTTGATTCTGGCAGCAACTTCAGCATTTGGAGCTGTGGTCTCAGCTGTTCCTGGGCACAGTTACACTGCTGGCTTCTCTTCTGCTGCTGCAGCAGGATGTAATCTACCCATTTGATTATTTGGGCAGAATTTGGTGAACACCATTTTGTTGAAGGGGGGCTGTAACAGCTTCATTTGGTCATGTGATTTAAGGTTCGGGAAAGGGACTTTCTTTGGGTCTGGTCTGAGTGCAGTGCCTTCACTTTAAGTCATTTCCCTCCCAATTGTGAGCTGGCCATGGAGCAAACCAGCTTTTAGGCTTTCTTTGGGGCTGAGTTTCACCTAGTGGAAGAACTGGATGATACCACTAGCTTTAGCTGCTCTCAAGTTAGGTTGTCTCCTTCCCCTGCTTTGCATTTCTCAGAAGTGAAAGATTATATGGGTTAGCAATTAAAATGAAGTGGCAGTTTTCAACCCAATCTCATTGTGTGGTTTTGTGATATCCATGGTTGGTCAGCAAATGACTGACGTTTGGGCATAAACCTTGTTGGGTTTTAAAGATTCTAGCTTTGTGAAGATTCAGGTCCAGAACCTGTGACACTTAATGTATAGCATAGTTTAAATAAGAGGTGACCAAAGACTTCTGAGCAACAGTTAATGCAGGGCCATGCTGCATTAACTTTTTCTTTACCCATTTTACAGAATTAGTCTTGGTTATCAAGCCATTTCTATCATTGTTACCATTTCATTTTAATTATCCATGCAGCAGTCCAGAGTCATTGAGGTTGTCATCCCCATCTCAGCTGTGAGTTTTGCCACAGAAAGAGATGGCTTTCTGCCTTGATGGCTTTGAAGGGTGATTAATAACTATAGTGTCTCCCCAATTAATGGCTATATGTTTCTCTAGCCCTGCTGTTGGACAACATGAGTGGGAAAGTAATATTGCATGGATGTCCTTCATGAATGTCCCACCAGCATGTGGCAAGCAATGACTTGGAGAAAATGCTAAGCCAGATAGGCCTCTTATGTAACCCACCAGAGTTTTCTTACATATTTATGGTTTACTGTATACATGTCTTGAATAGAACTGCACAGGGAATCTTGCTGTTTAAAATCAACATTTGATTGATGGATGGATCATGCCCTTGGGTGCCAAGATGTTCTATGCATATTAGGAGGGTAATAAATAAATAAGGATGGTAAAAAAAACCTTCTGCAGTCTTCATCTCTCATGAAAGAAAATATACAACTCCAGCATTTATTTGTTTTTATTTTGTTTTTTTGGAGATATGGGGTGCATTACTTGAATAAATGGTAAAAGCTGTTATTTGAATTTTAGGGTGAGTGATAGTCTAAATAAATACCCTAAAAGAAGCATTAGATTCATCCTGATCTTGGAAGCTAAGCTAGGTTGACCCCGGTTAGTACTTGGATGAGCAACTCTAGGCCATATTTCAGAGGAAGAAACTGGAAGAATTGCCTATGACTATTCCTTACCTAAGAAGACCCAGTATAATGCATATGTTGCAAAGGATGGACAGGCTATTTGAAGGCCTACACACACAAGAAAAAAACATACAAAAATAAGAAACATTTCACTGTTTAGTCATTGCTAACAATATCTTTCCCTGTTGTTAAATACTGAATGGCATGCAGAGAGAGAATGTTTTGACAGCAGGAGCTTCACACTGGTTACTATTCACCCAATTAGATCCATTTGCAGAACTCTCTATGCATGAGTTAAGCTATAAAAACCATAAAACAGCAGGGGCCAGAGAGAAACATAAACTTTATTTGCCTTTTATGACTCTTGTTTGTAGGTATCAGATGTGGGAGGTTTAGGGGTATATTTTTAAAAAGATGAGTCTTGTTATTGTTAATGGTGCATGTGGGAATATGTATATATGTCTGTTTATTTATTTTCATGTCTATATTGATCCGGTGTCATGAATTGGGTCCATATTTTCAAGGCCTCATTTTTTACTTCTAGAAAGGTTTGGAAAGGTTAATCAGTTCAGCTGACACACATACCACAGGATGTACTAAATGTGCCCCCTGTTCATTTATCAAGTCCAAATATAGAAAACAATTTTCTCCTTAACATACAGCTGGATTCTCTGGTCCTTTTGTTGTTTCTGGATCTTGTTAGCTTCCACTATCTGTACTGGCTGCTACTCTGTCTTCCATCTTCCTAGGTAAATTATCCACCCTTTTAATACATTCCCAAAAGGTCTGGCACACACTCTATTTGTGAAAGCTAAACATTTCTTCATAAGTATAGAATTCCTAGTTGGTTGTTAAGTCAATCCATAACTATAAAGATAACGATTCTCCAGAAGAAGAAGAAAACAAACACAAAAAATGATATTATATATACTATATATGTAAAATATTATTCTTATTGCAATATTATTTAATGCTGTAGAGCAGGCCTGCACAACTTGTGGCTCTCCATGTGTTTTGAACTTCACCTCCCAGAATTTGTGACAATTGAACAAGCTGGTTAGGGCTTCTGGGAGTTAGAGGCACAATCACCTGGAAGGCTGCAGGGTGTTGGGTTTGTAACTTCTTTGGCTGCAGGGGCCTCGCAGGGAGCTTTGCAAAGGGATGGGAATTTTCCTCGGCTTGGTTCCTATGGGAATCAGTCTAAGATAGATAATGGGAGCACCTGTGTTGACAGTTTCATCAGCAGAAGCGGCAGCAAAGGAATTTTAACGAGCTCTCTAGCAAGGCTGTTTGCTGCTGAGCCTGAACAGCCAATTAAGGAAATCAAAAGCAGTTTGGTTTTGGCTATTTAGATACTGTTTGCTGTGCCATGCTTTAGTCCAGGCAACGTCGTTCCTTGAGAGGATTCTCTGCTATAGATTGCTTCCTGCTTCCGGACTCAAGTATTCTGCTAGGCCTGTGGAACACTTCTAAACTACTTTAAAGACTCTTGGACTCTTGCTCCTGGAACCTTGTATTATATTTACCTTTGCTGCTTTTGGCTCCTGAAACCTTTCTGGTAGTATACCTTGGATTATATTCACCTTTGCTGCTTTTGGCTCCTGAAACCTTCCTGGTTGGACTACAAATGAGTTTCCTTGGAATACTTTAATTCTTTATTGCATTGTTGATTATCTGCTTTTAATAAATGACTATATTTTAGTACTGGTTTTTGTGTGATTCCTTGGGCGTGAGGAGGATGAGGCGGAGGGAAGCCCCGCTGCCGGGGCCACCGCTGGCGGGCCTGCACGCACGGCAGGAGGGTGTAAGCGCCTCTGCCTCCTTCCCCAATGTTCCTGGGTGCCGCGTATGGCAGGCAGCGGCCCCAGGGGCTTCCCTTCCTTCCTCCCCTCAAGGAGGAGGAGGAGGAGGAAAGAAGGGAAGTCCCCGGGCCCCTGCCGGCCATGCGCAGCACCCAGGAACATAGCAGAGGAGGCAGAGGCGCCCTCCTGCCATGTGCACATGCCCGCCAGCGGCCTTGGGGGCAGGGCTTCGCTCCACCTCATCCTCATGCCCTCCTTCCTTGACAAGGGGGCAGGGGCAATGGCGAGGGGGTGCCATTCCCTCCTCCCCTGCCCCTCGCAGCACTCTCCCCCCACCCTCCCCCGAGAGAGAAAGAGAGAGAGAGTCATCATGCCGCACATTGCGGTTTTGTATGAAAAAAATTGGTCCTTGATCTGGCGCCCCCACCCCCCAGGCCTGCACCCATAGGCCATGGCCTAGTGTGGCCTTATGGATAATCCGGGCCTGCTGTAGTGACAGTTAGTTCATATAAGGATGACCAGTCTGACCAGACCTTCTGGAGACTATTTCCACCACTGCTTTAGTCCAGCAATGCTCAGATTTGATGGCTACTGCTAGTGTAGATAAATCCTCTGCATTGATTCATGAAACTCAGTAACTTGGAAATGACCTCTGCTTAATGAATCTCCTATGGTTTTTATGAAAACAAAACAAAGGAGACAGTGATAAGTAAGTAATCCTTAAATGGACTATCCCATACAGTTAAGAATCCCATTTCAAATAAGACAACATCGTAATGATATAAAGTCAAACAGGTTTATCTGTTTGGCTTTGGATCTTATCTTAATAGAAATGGTTCCATTTCTATTAAGGCAATCAAGAAGAGAGAGCAAATTGAACGCATCAGCAAAAATGACACAAGATCTTTGAAATGTTGAAACATTTTGTCAGTACCAAGAAAAGCCTTCAAACAGAACTCTGAGTAGTTTTGGTTTAGCCACCATTTTGCACATGAAGAAACATATTGTTAGCTCTTTCTTTAGAATTAAATGAGACTCTCATTCCTAAACTATTTTTATTACGAATTGGCACATTTCTCACCTGTTACAACAGAACCTTTCACCCAAATTCTTGCACTGTTGCTTAAATTTTATTTTGTATGCCTCGTGCTATAGTGATTTTCATAGGGCATTCAAGACCACCTTTAAGATCTGGCTCTTCTCTCATAAAGGTAAAGGTTTTCCCTGACATTAAATCCAGTCGTTTCCAACTCTGGGGGGTAGTTCTCCATTTCTAAGTCGAAGAGCCAGCCTTGTCCATAGATGCCTCCAAGGTCATATTTATATATATATATATATATATATATATATATATATACATACACACACACACACACACACACACACACACATGCGCATACATAGATAATACAATCTTCAAAATTCAACAGTCAAAATACAAGTATTTTCCCCAATTCCACCACTTCCCCGACCCCATCCCCCCTCCCCTAAACCTCTACTGTGACTTCTCATTGTGAGCCGCCGCGAGCCTCCGGGAGTCGGCAGCATAGAAGCCTCAATAATAAATAAATAAATAAATAATCCAAAGGTACAGGAATACTATTGTATATTTAAACCTCAGCATATTTGAGCATGTCATCATTTTCCTCTGGTTACCAATTTATGCACAACTTTCTGTCTGGGGTTCTTAAAAAGTATTCATTTTCTTTTCATCATCCTGTATCTCATTTTACATCATTTCTCTTCCTCCCTCTTGCCCAGGAACAGTTTACTGCTCTTGCTATACTTATTACAATTGTTCATTCATGGGGATAGTCTTATTTAATTCCTTATATCTATCTTTCCCTTTTATTCTGGAAATGAGACCCTTCCATTTTGCCTCCCAGGTCCTTTTGATTTGGCCCATCCTATAATAATTTTTCCTTTCACTAATATAATCTTGGAGTAGGTAGTCGGCTAGATATTTATACCAAGTTTTTATATCCCATTTCTTGTGGTCCTTCCAGCCTAGGGCAACAGAGGCTTTAATTGCATCCGTCATATGATTTGTTATTTGCTCCCATTCTTTAAGTCCCCCTTTGCCTTCTATTTTTTGAATGAAAATTTGAGTCTTGTTCCATTTTATTTTGATCCCTAATAGTTCCTCTACCTTCTTCTTAATTATTTTATGGAACTTTTGTATTTTTTCACATTCCCACCACATGTGAGTGTATGTTCTGGTTTTTCCACAATTATAACAACATAGTTTTGGGCATGTTCTTGTAATATGTGCCAAATGAACAGGAGTTCTATACCATTTTGTCAGTATTTTCCATTTCATTTCCTTGCTCTTTAAATGTTTTATTTTATTGATTGATTTTATCCGATTATCTATTTCTCTCTCACTGCAACTTAATTCCTCCTTCCAGACTTCTATCAGGGTAGATTTTGTGTTGTATTGTATTACTGCGATTATTTTGTATATAAATCCCATGATTCCTTTCTCATTCTTGACTTTCCAATTTATTATTTTGACAAGATTTGTTACTGGAGTTTCCTTACTCTTGCATTCTGTTAGCTTTTTAGGCAGCCCACCCGATTGTAGTCAATTTCCATG
>JARBWK010000007.1:125828624-125848692 GCA_030556195.1 Anolis apletophallus
TACACAGGGATCTCTAGCAGAAAGGAGGGCAAAACCCTCACCTGATCCCGACCCCCCACAACCAGTACCCGGGGAAATCCTGCCTGCCTCCATCAACACAGAGGTGGCACTTGGATGTCCATTTCAGTAACTACTGATTCCCTTGGTATCCATGAATCTGTCTAATCCTGCCTTGAAGCTGTCCAGGCTGACCGCTGTCACAACCTCCTCTGGAAGTGAGTTCCATAACCCAATGACCCTCTGGGTGAAGAAATATTTCCCTTTATTAGTCCTAACTTTCCTACCTTGGAGCTTTAGGGAGTGCCCCCTAGTCCTAGTGTTGTGTGACAGAGAAAATATTTTTTCTCTATTCACCTTTTCTATCCCATGCATGATTTTATACACTTTATATATTCAGAAGCCATTGGATGGGTGACATCTGGTTTGATATCAGTACATGTGAAAAAGACCTAGGAGTTTTAGGCCCCATCTACACTGCCATATCAAATCCATGTTATCTACTTTGAATCTGATTATCTGAGTCTACACTGCCATATAATCCAGTTTAAAACAAATAATCTGGATTTTATGTGGCAGTGTAAAAGGGGCCTATAATTGCAGCAGTATACATTCCATAGAATACTGGAATTAGATAGTTGTAATAAAACTTCTTCATACTAGAGGCTAAACTATGTATCTAAACATATGCTATCATATTTTACACATATCATGGGACAACATAACTCATTATAAGTTAATTGAAAAAGAGGAGGACTCCATTGCAGATGGATTGATTGAATCAAAGAAGACACAGCCTTGAGTCTGGAAAGCCTAAATTGGAGACATCTCTCAGTGTATTTTTGTCTTCTGCCAGAGGCAAAGTCAACTGTCTGCTTCTGATGGCAGACATTTCACCAATGTACAACTATATAGTGACGATGATGTTGTTGTTGATGATGATTTATATCCTGCTTTTTCTCTTCACAATGGAGACTCAAAGACACTTACATTAAAAGCATTTCAATACAATTTAAATCTATAAATATAAAACATTAAAACAGAATTAAATATCAATGGTGTTTTTAAAATCACACCTAAAATCCATAAAAAACTGATTAAAGACATATTCAAAGCAAAAACTACATAACTAGGTATTTATTATTTATTTATTTAAAACTTTTGTATCCTGATCTTCTCACCTCCATAGAGGGACCTAGACCGGCTTACAGCAAGGATTCAATGCTACAAAACACATTAAAAGCATCCGACAACAATACAAGATTAAAATACATATAGATAAATACATAAAAACCAGGTAGGGTCCAGCTCATGATTTGGAAAGCCACACAGCTGAAGCAAATATCTCTTCTAGGACCCCTTCTACTCTGCCAAATAAAATCCAGACTACCTGCTTTGAACTGGATTATATGGCAGTGTAAACTCAAATAATACAGTTTAAATAGGATAATAGGGTCGGGGTGAGCTCTCGACCAATTGTGTAGCTCGTTGTCCATCTATATATGTTGGATGTCTATGGCATTGAATGTTTGCCTGTATATGTGCATTGTGATCTGCCCTGAGTCCCCTGTGGGGTGAGAAGGGCGGAATATAAATGATGTAAATAAAATAATAATAATGTGGATTAGGTGCTTTGATAATCTGAATTATATAGCAGTATAGAAGAGGTCTAATTTTACTTCCTACCCCAGGCTAGCAATTTAAATGACTAAGCTCCTTTGCAACATCTGCATTTCTAATAAAGATATAAACATTGGATTTTAGTTTGTTAAAGGAACTAACAAGCATTATAATTGGAAGAGATGTTGCCCAAAGAAAAAGATGAATAAATAGAGCCAAGAGCAGATTGAGCCTGAACTAACCCTAGAAGCCAAGATGACTATTTTGAATATCATGAGAAAACAGGCCTCACTAGAAAAGATAATAATGCTTAGCAAAGTGAAAGGCAAGAGGAAAAGAATAAGACTACATGTGCATCTATTCTACACTATAGAATTAATGTTTGACACCACTTTAATTACCATGGCTCAGTGCTATGGTATCATGAAAGCAATAGTTTTACAAGGTTTGAGCCCTCTCTGCCAAAGGGTCCTGGTGCGTCACCAAACTACATATCCTTGGATTTCCTAGCATTGAGCCACGGCAGTTAAAGTGGTGTCAAACAGCATTAATTTGAGAGTGTAATGCATTCTACATTACAATTGTATAATCACTCAGTTAATGAAGTCACAGCCCCGATAATGCATGACCTGAGCAGGAATGATGATAGCAGGATGACTTCGAGTCTTTCATTGAGAGAATCATCATAAGCTGAAGTTGACTTGACAGCAATTAATAACAGTCCAAAATATATTTTCTAAACGAATTGCACAAGATGTAGTGCTTGCAATTTTGACCTATGCATATCTGCTTATAAGCAGTACTGACTTCACTGATAGTTACCTTAAATAAATGTATATAGAACAACAATTTTAGAACAAAAATGTATATGTTGGAACAGTTAGAAGCTGGAATATTAACAGTGGAACACAGCAAGCTTTTCCCATCCACCCCCTTCAGAACAAAGACCTTTATACACTTGTTCTCTTTTGAAATGAAGCTTCTTGGGCTCATGGAAGTGTGAAGAAACCCTGACAATCACTGTAAACAAGTTTTGAATCTTGCCAAAATTTTCTCACTAGGCACTATGAGCAAAGTGGTATCTGCTCATGATTGGATCTGATCTATTTCCATAAAGGCTGTTGAAGGAAGAAACAAAAAATCACCATTTTGAGGATTCTAAAGAAAGGAAAAAGTATGCAAAATGATTTTGTCATAAAATCAAATTAAAAATAAATTCTGAAGTGCTAAATCTCTTTGACAGAGAGTTTCAGTGACCCAGTTTGAAAGAGGGTTGCTTGAGATTAAACAATAGCAACAATACTTTGTTTCCTTTGCATCACTATAATTTTGAATAGTTATCCCATAATATATGCATATACTGTATGCATTGAGTACAGTTTCTCTTTATGAAGTTTTTGTGGCATTTGTAACTTCAGACATGGACCAATCACAGTAACTCTGTCATAGGAATAGTTTTGTAATGCTTCTATCTGTCTGAACTTTGCCAGTCTCCACATCATGCTGGGCTAAGGTACATTTTGAATGTTTACTTTCTGCACAATATTGACAAATGACATTGAGTTAATCCACCCACCCCCCAAACACACAACACTGCAGCTGTATTATCTTCATGATCTTTGTTAAATGAAGCCTGCAACTGCAGAAGCATGTCAAGTCATTTTAGACAATCCAGTAATTTGTGATGATTTATTTGCAAAGTGAGAGGAAATTTTATTATTTGAAACTACAGCATTATTTCTTTGACATGATTTTAATAGAATATACAGATGCACAATTATTTCATCTCATGTGCAGTCTGTCTATATTTCCATACCTCCATTTCCCATAAATGTTGTATTATTTTAGTTGTTAAAAGTGTCACAGAAATCATTATTAGCATCCATTTGTCCTTTTAGCACTATCAGTTGTACATGGCACTGCAGAAAGTAACACAGGTTGAAAAGCTAAGCTCTTACCCTGAGAAATATTCAGACTGACACCTTGTTAGTTATTAAATTAAACTGAAGTTAGACAACTTGGTTGGATTCTCACTTGTGATTGTGGCACTTAGTGCAGGAGCAGTTGGAGTAGGAGGTCTCAGGCAGATGACACATCCTAGCCCCTCCAGGCAAAAACACCATATCTCCAAGAAGAATCCCTAAACTCATAGTTCCTCTCAGACCGAATAAACTGAAAGACTGACCAGAGGATATGTATCCACAAGCCACATAGCCCCAGGTGAGGGCAGAGACTAGCCCCAAATGCAGTAATTTTTTCCTCACCTCTTGATCACTTGATACTCAAAGGAAGTTTGGAATCCCCATCCTTCACCAAATGTGCCAGAAAGGTGCTCAGTGATTCATATTCCCCACAATACCTGCCATGAAGACCTTTTCAAAAACACACTAAGCCAGTTACCCAGTCTTTCATGATAATATAGGGGGTAGGCACAAAAAAATGGTGGCGGCAGGGTTGGGGATCCTACTTGGACCCAAAGTAACCAGAAATCTTGCACTATGAAAGGAGGCAGAAGGGTAGGTCTTTGAATCCAGAAGAGGAAGAAAAGCTAGCAAAGACACATCAAATAAGGTATCGGAGTCCTCTTTACATTCTGCTGGATGGAATGTGGTGCAAAGATACTATTAAAACTAACCTCTATCCCAATGAGGCCAGCTAAATTATATCCCCTCTGCCTGACCCGCCATTACATTAAGGTAGGGGGAATCAAATAAAATTAAACCAAAGTAAGGGAAACTAAAAAATTGAGGTCAAAACTGAAATGTCGGCCCACATAAGCCAGGGTTGAGGAAAGTATACTCTATTTGGTCACTCTCAACCTCTTTTCTTTTAAGTCCCTTGAGCCCTTCAAGCCCTTCACACATATTTTAAGGGGGAGAGGTACATCAAATGCCTCCCAATGCCAACTATTTATTTGTTTATCAACGATATTTGTACTCTGTTCTTCTCACCCTAAAGAGGACTCAGAGTGGCTTACAGATTGTGGCAAACATTCGACGCTGCATCATACATGCAACAATTAATATAACATCAAATTATAAAGTAATTAAAATATAAATAGTTAAAACATAAATACAATAAAGCAGATTAAAAACACACATAGTGCCAAGTCTTGATTTTCCACACTTTCTTAGATTCCATACTTCTTGATAGTGTTAAAAGGACAAAGTTCCAGAGGAGTAACAGTTTGGCTGAAACCCCTCAAATACAGAGCATCAATCATATGTATATTTTAAGTTATTTCTAGGTGCAATTTTCAGGTAGTTTATCCAATTGCCACTTGTCTACTTCTCATCAGATACTGTCCAGAATATTAAACATTATATATTTTGAGTTTCTTCCCATGTGTGAGGAAGATGAAATAGTGGATCTACATCTCTCTATGAATGAGTTTCATTTAGTTGGAAAGGACTGTACAGTTACTTCAAAACATAAGGAAAACTGGACAAAATTAAAGACTGGAACCATACAAGTCAGAGCTGGAGAAAGCCTACCCTGTTTTCTTCCCTCCTAACCTCCTTTTTAAAAGTTCCTTGACTCCCTTCACCCCACCCATATTTTTTCAGGTGAAGAGTACATCAAATGCCCCAAAATGCCAGTTACTTTATCTGCCTTGTTCTGACTACCATGACTGTTGTAGAGTAAAACTACAGTCACCAGACAATCAGGAGTTTTGGGTAGCAGTTGATAAGCGTTGTTTGATGCTTGATGCTTGATGGAGTTGCAGCTATTTATTTATTAAATCAAACTTCTATCACCGCCACTCCCCGAGGGCTCGGAGCGGTTCACAAGTCTGGTCCACAAAACAATGGTCAACAAACAGACAATACAACATCAAGAGAGGAAGGAAAGAGGGGGAGAGAAAGGGGGGAGAGGGAAGGAAGGGGTAGAGCTCAGGCTGTGGCAGGGGTGCTCAGGTAGAACTGGCAGACGCCACCTTGCCATCAAAAGATGGAAGCATGGGAGGTCTCAGGGAGATCTCTCGTAGCAGGCCATAGGAGAGACGGGTGGCCTGGCTTCCTTTGTCCAAAGGTCTGATGGAGGGAGTCAGATCCGCAAAGGGAGTGTCTATCTCCAGCCTCGAATGTGACTGGTGGAGCTCAAGCCGCCTCAAACTCGAGCTCCAAAAGGTTCTGGAGCGAAATGATCTCCTGAACCTGGGCTCAAGTGAGGGGGGCCTCCTCTCTCGTAAGTAGTTCGCAGAGGATGCAATAGGTCCAAGGGGACGGCAGCCTCGGCAGGGGAGCGATCCATGTTGTTGGTCCCTAGTAAAGCCAGAGAGATGAGATCTGCTGTTCCTTGGCTTCCGGCGCCGCTTCCTCCGATGGCCATGTGGCCTCCGCTGCAAGGCGCCTTCAGGGTTTGAGTCCCCTGAAGGCGGGCGCTTCCTCCCTATGTGACTCTCTGGGTTAGCCGCCCCCAATCTTGTCTTGCCCTGACCAGGGCTGCAACTCTCCCCCTGGCCACCAGAGGGTGGAGGAACAGGCTGTGGTCCAGGCGCAGCTTTGGGGGGCTGCTGGCAGTCAGCAGGCTCGTCGCCGGGGCCTCTCCCCAGGGGCCTTCGCCAGGACCCCTGAGACATCAAGCGCCTCCGCCAGGGAACCCGGCGGCAGCAGCCTGGAAGTAACTAGGGTCTCCAGCGGGGGCTCTGATTGTAGTGGCTGTCCCAGCGACCAGTCGGCAGGGGGCGAGGCCGGGGCCCCTGGGATAAACAGGTGGGGCGGGGCTAAGGACGCCGAGCAGGACAGATTCGGCGCCATTTTGGGGGCCCCCGCCAACACCCTCTCCATGGGGTCCAAGGGAGCACAGCGCCCCAATGCCCTCCGCGGGCTCCACCATGGCGCCAACGCAGCTCCAACTGTTGTCTTGTACCCGGTCGGGGGTCCCTCGGTGGGTTGCCGGTCGGTTCCCAGGGGCAGCGCCTCCTGACTTTGATAGAGCACAGCAATGTTTAGATTACAGCTTGTCTTTGATGTTTTGGGTAATTGTTTGTAGTTTGCCTTTATCTATAGTCCTTATTCACCTGCTGTTTTGTTCCCTAGCAATTCCCTTGCAATTTGTCAATGGTATAGTCTCAGGAGAGGAAGGTAAGCTGTCTTTATATGTAAACTTTAGGTAATATCTGGGTGCAATTTTAGATGGCTTATCTCAACTTGTCTACTTCTTTTGTAGGTAAGTATTGTGACTGCCAGGGGTATTAAACACACAAAAAGTCAGAAAGAAGTGAGGGACTTGTTAGAGGAAGTTAAAATGGCAGAACATGATATTGCTTTGGGAGCAAAGATCACAGGCAGAAACCTAACAGGAAATATAGGTCAGAAGAAAAGGCATGAAGAACTTTAAATGCAAGATGTTTTCTCTGGATGACAAAGTTAATAGGAAGCCAGCAGAAGGATTTGAACTGAGAGGTCACTTGATCTGATTTTGGCAGCAAAATTTTGGTTAGAGATGACTGAAGCATAACATATGAAAGAAAGAAGTAAAGCTTAACATAAAAATCATAATCAAACAACTGAATGAGGAATTGAGGGTGTAACACAAGAAACTATAAGCTGTTGAAGAAAGAAGTAGCAGATCAATTTTGGGTCAATTTAGAGTGATATTTTGCTTTGACAATTTGATAATGGCTGAGGTTGTTAATATGGAAGGAGTGTTAACCTCTAGAATGTTAACTATTACATGTTTTAATTAGCAACATTTTTAAAAATCATACCAGAGAAGACAAAGGAAAAGAGTTGCTTATCAAATTTCAGAGTGTAAGAAGGTGACAGGACTCAAATGATGCATGTTCTCAAGGCCAATAACCTCACATCAAAAAACTTTTTTTGTATGGCTTTGATGACTTTGATGACTTAAAGAAACTTTGAGAGAGGAGATTTGTGATCAAAGGTTGGACTCTTTGTCATGCCAGCCCAACCTGAGGTTCTGCTTAAAGTTCAAGATGATTAGAAATAAGAAATGATCATATGCTTTCTTTTACTCTGTGTGACTCCCATGTCTGGTGGTGGTGGTTGTTTATTGCCATCAAGTCAACTTTGACCTATGGTGCCCCTATGAATAAGAAACACTATTACTAGGGTCTTAAAACTTGGGATCATCCTTGATTGAGTCTAGATAATAGGAACATGGTATTTCTCTTTACCTCCTGGCCTCAACCTTACCAAAAATTAACATCTTTTCATGTAAATTCATGATGCCCAGTTTGGTCATTTTGCATTTTAGAAAGAGTTCAGGGTGTATTTTTTCCTCAATCATTTTCTGTGCAGTAGTTTATGGTTCCCACAGAACTCTCCTCTAGCACAATTGATGGTTTTCCTGTCCAAATACTTCACTACTCATATTTCAAAACCATATAGAGAAATTAGAAATAATGCGGCATGGTTGAAATAAGGCACTGTATTAGGAGTAGTAAAAAATTCTAAATTTGAACACAGTTGTGATATATAACATTATTATACTTCTAAACCGTTGATAGATAAAAATGCTACAAAAGAAATGCCATATAAATTTCTGTTTATTTTATTTGGCTAATCCTCTAGTCAAGGAAATTCTGTCCACCTCAAAATATCATTCAAGACCTCTGATATTTTTGAGAGATGGCATGACTGTACTCTTTAAATGCCTCAAAGGTTGCCACAAAGGTGAGGATGTTGACTTGTTCTCTGCAAGGTCAGAGGATACAATGGGGTCTAATAGTTTTAAGTACAGACAAATAGATGTCAATTGACCATTAGTAGGAATTTATTGACAGTGAGGACAGTTTGATGATGGAACCAATTGCCTAGATGTCTTCTAGAAAGAGATGGGGCAGCTACCTGCAGGAAGTGTTCTAGCTGGATATTCAATGAGCAGGGATTGGACCTGATGACACATGAAACTGCTTCCAACTGTTGGATTCTATGATTCTAAGAAAGTGTTCGTAAGATTAAAACCTTAAAGCCTTGTTGAGTGACAAATCGTACTTTCCCATCTACTACAAAGCCACACTCCTTTTCCATTTTTCTATTGTGGGAACCATTATTTGTAGTTGTGGGTGTTTCATGATAAACTGAGGAGCTGATTTTTTTTAACTGAGCTGAAAACTTTGAGCACTGATTTATTATGTAGGCTGTGCACCAATTTGCTGCTGGGGGCGGGCTGGAAAGAGGGAGAGAAATCCAAGATGTTATGATGAACAATAATCCCAGAGTGTTTCTACAATCGGCACCATTTCTGTGAATCTAAGAACATACCATTTAGATGAGTTTGCTTTTGATTATGGAAGTATATATTCCTATTTCAAATATGGACAGTATTTCTTCAATGTGTCTTTTGACAGAACTTCTGAAAAGGAATAGTTGTTGACAGGTGAGTATTGAGAGGAAGAAGAAAGCCCAGGCTGTCCCTTTTATTGCAACAAGAACCTTTTTGAAGAATTGTTAGAAGATTGCATTAAGGGTGAGATAGGGCACAGTGCTAAGCCTTTAAGAAAACCTAATTCTCTTTGTGATATTTTTTAAAAATTGTTCTTTTTCTCACAATATTCATATTGTTGCTTGAAGCATGATATTGTTTACCCAACAAAGATGTATACTTACAATCTGATGCTCACTGTAACTATACAAAAATAAAGATCTTATTTTTATTCCCTAAATACTGAAGCTCTACAGGGGGGCTTACCAGTGTTTTGCATTGAGTGTCACATGTATGACTATCTGCCTGCTGGGCAGAAGTCTTGGGTGTGCATTCGCTGCAGTGAACTCCTGGCTCTCAGGGAACTTGTTCTTTCCCTTGAAGCCAAGGTAGCAGACCTGGAGAAGCACAGAGAGGAAGTGAGGCAGGAGGAGGAGATCTCCAGGGATGAAATAGGAGCATCCCACTCCGTTCTGAGCAGCCCTCCAGCTGCTTTGGAAAATGGGGGTCTTGGGCAGGGAGGACATCAGTCTGAGGAAGAGGGACCGGCTCCCTTAGTTGGGACCCCTTCCTCGGAGGATGTGCCCATATCCTCTTGCACCGAGGATACTTCTCAACGGGTGGTAGGAGGGGGGCTTCTTGTAGTGGGCGATTCGATTGTCAGGAACATAGAAAGCTGGGTTTGTGATGGATGTGATGACCGCATGGTAAATTGCCTGTCGGGTGCAAAGGTTGCGGACATCACGAGGCATCTAGATAGGCTGGTAGATAGTGCCGGGGTGGAGCCAGCAGTCGTGGTACACATTGGTACCAATGACATTGGGAAGGCCAAACGGATGGTCCTGGAAGCCAAATTTAGGTTGCTAGGTAGAAGATTAAGGTCCAGGACCTCAAAGGTAGCATTCTCGGAAATTCTACCAGTTCCACGCGCAGGGACAGCCAGACAAGCAGAGCTCCAGAGCTTCAATGCGTGGATGAGGCAGTGGTGTCGAGAGGAAGGGTTTAGATTTGTTAGGAACTGGGGACATTTTCGGAAAGCCAAACCTTTACAAAAGGGACGGGTTACACTTGAACGAAAATGGAACCAGACTGCTGGCAATTAATATTAAAAAGGCTTCAGAGCAGCTTTTGAACTGATTCCTAGGGGAAAGTCGAAGGGAGCTGGGCAGCTTCCGGTTCGAGAGGGTGAAACGCCAAGTATGGAGGATGAAATTTACGCACAAATGGCTGAGTCAACAGAAAAGGTAGAAAGTAGTCAAGAGGTAGGACATGGTAGGCCTTCTACAGATTCTCATAAACAGCCAAAGTTGAAAGGGCATCAGAGCAATAAATATAAATGTCTGTACGCAAACTCTAGAAGCCTTCGAACAAAAATATGGGAGTTGGAATGTTTGGCAAAAGAAAAAAATATTGATATTATTGGCAAAACAGAAACCTGGTGGACAGAGGAAAACAATTGGGACACAAAAATTCCAG
The DNA here is from genome assembly GCA_030556195.1 of Anolis apletophallus. NCBI lineage: Eukaryota > Metazoa > Chordata > Lepidosauria > Squamata > Anolidae > Anolis > Anolis apletophallus. The sequence goes on from JARBWK010000007.1 coordinate 125,839,110, forward strand.
GTTATAAACTGTACAGAAAAGACAGGAGAGGGAAAAACGGTGGCGGTGTGGCCTTGTACATAAATGAAGAGCTAGAATCTCATGAATTAGAATTTCAAGAAAAATCAAACTCACCTACAGAAACATTGTGTGTAAAAGTCCCAGGACAAAAAACTAATCTAGCATTAGGGATCTGCTATCGCCCTCCCAACCAAACTCCAGAGGCAGACTGCTATCTGGAAAATGAAATTAAACAGGCCTCAAAAAGCAATAAATTAGTCATAATGGGGGACCCAAATAGATTGGCTAAATTCTTGTTCTACGCATGAAAGAGAGACAAGGTTCCTCGACATGCTAGCTGATTATTCCCTTGAGCAGATGGTCATTGAACCAACCAGGGGAAAGGGGATCCTGGACTTGGTGCTAACAAATGAACAAGATCTCGTTCAAGATGTCCTTGTAACTGAGCCCATAGGTACCAGTGACCACAACACAATAACCTTCAACTTAAGTTTGGATAGCAAACTGTCAGTGAAAACTAACACAGAGACCTTAAATTTTCACAAAGGGAATTTCACCAAAATGAGAAAAATAGTAAATAACAAACTAAAAGGAACAGTAAAAAAATCAAATCCCTCCAAAATGCTTGGAAACTGTTTAAAAATACTTTAAAACAAGCCGAACTAAAATGCATTCCTAAAATAAGAAAGAGGCCGGGAAAGTCCAAGAGGACATTGGTATGGCTTACAAATGAAGTAAAAGATGTGATTGGAAAGAAGAAAACTCATTTAAGAAATGGAAGGCTCTTCCTACTGAGGAGAACAGAAAGGAACACAAGCTCTGGCAAACTAAATGCAAAGCAACCATCAGGAAAGCCAAGAGAGATTTTGAGGCACATATAGCTAAGAATATTTAAAAAAAAAAAGCAAAAACTTCTTTAAGTACATCAGAAGCAGAAACCCAACTAGAAAAGCAGTTGGGCCACTTGACGAAAATGGTAAGAAAGGGACAATAAGTGAAGACAAGGAGATTGCTGAGTGGCTAAATGACTTCTTTGCCTCCATTTTCACACAGGAGGACAGACAACATATACCTGCAGCTGAGTCAGTTTTTTCAGGGAGGGAATTAAATGAATTAAACCAGATAGAGATAAACAAGGAAGATGTTCTCACATGCCTTACTAAACTAAATGTCAACAAATCACCAGGGCCAGATCGCATCCACCCCAGAGTTCTTAAGGAACTCAAGTGTGAAATTGCTGAAATTCTAGCCAAAATATATAACCTTTCTCTAAGATCAGGCACTGTACCCGAGGACTGGAGGGAGGCAAATGTAACTCCGATCTTCAAGAAAGGATCCAGGGGTGATCCAGGAAATTATAGGCCAGTTAGTCTAACCTCAGTTCCAGGCAAAGTGATGGAAACCATTATTAAAGAAAAAATTACCAAGCACATAGAAGAACAGGCATTGCTGAAGGAAAATCAACATGGTTTCTGCAAAGGCAAATCATGTCTTACTAACTTGATAGAATTCTTTGAGGGCGTAAATAAACACATAGATAAAGCGGACCCAGTCGATATTGTTTACCTTGACTTTCAAAAGGCTTTTGACAAAGTCCCTCACCAAAGGCTCCTAAATAGTTCTTCAGCCATGGAATCAGGGGACAGGTCTTGTCCTGGATTGGAACCTGGCTAAACTGTAGGAAACAAAGGGTGGTAATAAATGGACACTTCTCTGGATGGAAAGAGGTGAGAAGTGGCGTACCCCAAGGTTCAGTTTTAGGACCGTTACTTTTTAATTTATTCATAAATGTTCTGGATGTAGAAGTGAATGGGCAACAAAGCGGCAAATGCATTTTAACCTAAACAAGTGTAAAGTCATGCACATCGGGGCAAAGAACCCCAAATACACTTATCAACTGATGGGATCAAAGCTTTCTGAGACAAACCAGGAAAGGGATCTTGGGGTTTTGGTGGACAGCTCAATGAAGATGTCAACCCAGTGCGCTGCAGCAGTGAAAAAAGCAAATTCTATGCTTGGCATGATCAGGAAGGGAATCGAAAATAGGTCGGCAAATGTATTGCCTCTCTACAAATCTATGGTGAGGCCACATCTGGAGTACTGTATACAATTCTGGTCACCGCACCTCAAGAAGGATATAACGGAACTGGAAAAGGTACAAAGAAGGGCAACAAAAATGATCCAAGGGATAAAGCAGCTCCCTTATGAAATCAGGTTGCAACGCCTTGGTCTTTTCAGCCTTGAAAGACGGCATTTAAGAGGTGACTTGATCAAAGTGTATAAAATCATGCATGGGATAGAAAAGGTGAATAAAGAAAAAAATATTTTCTCTGTCACCCAACACTAGGACTAGGGGGCACTCCCTAAAGCTCCAAGGTAGGAAAGTTAGGACTAATAAAGGGAAATATTTCTTCACCCAGAGGGTCATTGGGTTATGGAACTCACTTCCAGAGGAGGTTGTGACAGCTGTCAGCCTGGACGGCTTCAAGGCAGGATTAGACAGATTCATGGATACCAAGGGAATCAGTAGTTACTGAAATGGACATCCAAGTGCCACCTCTGTGTTGATGGAGGCAGGCAGGATTTTCCCCGGGGTACTGGTTGTGGGGGTCAGGAGCAGGTGAGGGTTTTGCCTTCCTTTCTGCTAGAGATCCCTGTGTACAACTAGTGGGCCACTGTGTGACACAGAATGCTGGACTAGATGGGCTGAGGCCCGATTCAGCATGGCTCTTCTTATGTTCTTATGTTCTTACATGGGTCTAGTCCTCATGGATGGGAAAATATATGCAAATATTGTGTGTCAAGGCAATATTTGAATATTGCATAGAAAAATGCAATCAAACAAATTGTTGAATGGAATATGATTTGTGGCCAGTGGTTCCTATATCAGTGTGCTAGTGAATCTACTCTGGGATTCCATTTGAACTGTAAATGATTGATTCAATGTTTTGATCACATTTAGAGGGTAGGTTTAGTCACCTGAATAGCACCTTCAACTTTCAGTAATTCCACTATATTCTGTACTGCATGGGCTTCATTTAAGTGTTTCAAGTGTCTCACTTTTAAAAAGTTATAGACAAGCTAGAGTCAGTTTAGAGAGGATCAACAAGGATGATAAATTGTATGGAGAACAAAAATATGAGGAAAGTTAGAAGGATCTGTGCTTTTTCAGTTTAGTGAAGGGAAGACTTGACAGTTGATATACCTGCACTCTGTGAGTATCTCAAGGACTGTCACAGAGAAGATAGGGAAGGATTGTTTTCTGCTGCCACAGAGGTTAGAACCAGGTCTAATGGTGAGAAGTTACAAGTAGGCAGATATCAAATGAAACTTAGAAGGAACTTATTGACAACAAGAGCAGTTTGGCAATGGAACCAATTTCCCAGATAAGTGGTGGACTCTCGTTCTCCGGGCATCTTCAAAAGGACGCTTGGCATCTACCTGTTGTGAATTCTTTAGTTGGAGATCTTGCTTTGAGCAGCGGATTGATGTGGTGGCCCACCCTACTTTAGTATTAGAGGATTATCTTCCTGAAATGATCTCCCCATTGTAACAGCCTAGACTATCTGCTCTTCAGTCTTCAATCAAATTAGCAGGTAGTTTTGCTGCAAATCAGTCTCCTCCAAAGTCAATGTAAAGTCTTAAGCTTTTTACTTGAATAAGTAACTAACTAAACAGTCAGAAAATGCACACAAGAAACCAAAATAGTGAAGTGATCCAAAATGTTGGTTCAAATTCTTTAAAATCACATTTTCTGCTAAACATGAAGTTGTGGGTGAATATTAATTAATTATTTTTAGAAAACTATAATCTCATGTGTGGGTCATGCCTCAGTGGATTACTGTGGGAATGGGGTGGAAACTCATTAAACTGGAGTTGACAGATGCCCTGTAAAGGAACATACCACAAACACAGCAGATGCTGGTCAAACCCAGGTTACAAATAAAAGTAAAAAATTAAAAACAGGTTAATGAATTAATCAATGAACTCTGAGGTTTCTGGCTGCCTCTGAAGTCTGTACTCTGTCCTCCAAACTGAAGGAATGAGACCCAGGAGTGTATTATAAGTCAAGCACTGTAACCAATTTAGAAAAGGAAGGAACCGAGATCAGCATAGTAATGAAATAAAGGTTTCCCAGCCTTCATTACTAACTAGCATTAGTGGGAAATCTTCAGTGGCTCATATTCTCATAGCTTATGGTAAAGCTGTGATAAACATAACAAATAAAGGAACAAAGTGATCTTATCTGTTTTGGGGGAGTATAATTGGATTGGAATAAGCCTCCCTGCATTTGGAGAAGAAATACAGATACATCATTTTGAGGTTCAGAGTTTAACAGGAGTCATTGATATTAAATATTAAATTTACCAATAGTATGCTATTAGAGTGAAAGGATTATAGTAGGTTTTAGTGGGGCTCCCATGAAAAATGAGTAAAGTAGTCAGACCGGTTACCCCCTGTGGGCCATTATTCTACTTGGCAGTAGCTCTCCAAGGACTTTATCAACCCTGTTACGCCTTTCAAAATTGAGAATGCTGTTTTCTATATCCAATCTATAGTCATTGCACTATGGTCTCTCTACCAGAGTTGCATAATTTCCACAATACATTGCCTCAAGGGATGAGCTATATAGGCCACATGTTCTGATAACAGGTAGCAAACAAATTAGTGTATCATCTATTCCAGCCTTTTCTTGACATAATCCAGAAAGTAACAGCACCGCTCAGAGTAAAAACTGGTTCAATTTTTAGAACTGATCCCACCTTTATGAATTTTCTTTTAATGTCAATCTAGTCCTATTCTTTTATAAGTTAAGATATATTCCTGCCGTATAAGACAACTGAGGGCAAATCTTCACACTCTTTCTCATTACAATTAATCACATATTTGAAGAGTGAAGTCAAGATCAGTCTAAATATATAATGTGTCATGCGTATGCCAACTGAAACTTAAAATATTATCTTATATGGATCAAATGAAGAACAGCCTTTTCATATCTCCTTGTGTTATATCTGCCTACCATGCTTAATTATTTTTCCTAACAAGTAATGTTTCTCCATATTTGTGTTGTTGTTGTTTATATGTCAGTCGCTTCCGACTCTGATATTCTCTCAAATATGTAAACATTTATTTATTTAAAATTTAACATGGTGATCTCTCTCCTCTCACATTTCTCTTCTGCAGGCTAAACACACCCAGTTCTGTAATCTGCTCCTCATAGAGCATGACTTCATTTTAGCCACCCTCCTCTGGACATGTTCCAGTGTGTCAGTTTTTAAGACACACCCTTAGTTATAGGCTTTAGTTTTTTGTCATGAAAGGTGGAACAACTTACTTAGGTGATCCCTCATTGTCCGAGGATGATAGTCTTCCAGGTTCGTTGCACTGGCGGTGGATACGTAGGTGACTGTGGAGCCCTATTCTTGATCTGCATCTTCTCCCACAGTGAGGGTATCAGTTTCCAGGTGGAAGGTGGTGCCGATTGGGTTGACTTGACATGCCTCCCTATTGGCATGTTTCTCTCTTTCGCCCTCCATTCATGCCTCTTCAAATTCTACATCACTGCTGGTCACAGCTGACCTCCAATTAGAGCGCTCAAGGACCAGAGCTTCCCAGTTCTCTGTGTCTATGCCAGAGTTTTTAAGGTTCTCTTTGAGCCCATCTTTAAATCTCTGTCCTCCAACATTCCGTTTTCTGTTCTTGAGTTCGGAATAGAGAAACTGCTTTGGGAGATGGTGGTCGGGCATCCGAACAATGTGGCCAGTCCAGTGGAGTTGATGGCAGAGGACCATCGCTTCAATGCTGGTGGTCTTTGCTTCTTCCAGCACGCTGACATTTGTCCACTTCTCTTCCCAAGAGATTTGCAGGATTTTTCAGAGGCAACTCTGATGGAATCTTTCCAGGAGTTGCATGTGATGTCTGTAGACAGTCCACGTCTCGCAAGCTTATAGGAGGGTTGGAAGGACAATAGCTTTATAAACAAGTACCTTGATGTCCCAATCCTCAAACACTCTCTGCTTCATTCAGAAAAAATGCTGCACTCGCAGAGCTCAGGCGGTGTTGAATTTCAGTGTCTATGTTGACTTTTGTAGAGAGGTGGCTGCCAAAGTAGCGGAAGTCAGGCATGTAGCCAGGGGGGGGGGCTAAGGGGGCTTCCCCCCCGAAATTCTCAGGGTGGTCCGCGAAAAGGCCTTACTGGTACATCATTTAAACTGTTATGTTTATTCATATCATGATCTGATCACCATGCTCATTATATCCCACATTAATGGGGTTATTGGGATAACAATACAAAAGGTTTGCTAGGGTCCCTCTTCCACCCAGTCTCAGCCCCCCCTGAACCAAACTCAGCCCCCCCCCCCAACCAAAATCCTGGCTACGGCCCTGGCGGAAGTGATCAACATTTCCTCTTGTTACACCACTAAGTTGTATTTTTGGCATCGGAGAGGGATTGGCTGGTGACTGCTAGAAGTGCACTTTGGTTTTCTTAATGTTCAATAACAGGCCGAGCTTCTCGTATGCTTCTGCGAAGGTGTTTAGAGTGGTTTGTAGGTCTTCTTCTGAATGCGTACAGACGATGTGGTCATCAGCGTACTGGAGTTTTATAATAGATGTTGTTGTAACCTTGGTTTTGGCTTTCAGTCTGCTGAGGTTAAATAGCTTGCCATCAGTCCGATAGATTATTTCCACTTTGGTGGGCAGCTTCCCATCAACAATGTGAAGTATCATAGTGATGAAGATGGAAAATAAGATTGAGGCAATAACACATCCATGTTTGACACCTGATTCCACCTTAAATGGATCACTTTGGGAGCCATTGCTGGTCAAGACTGTTGCCATCATGTCATCATGGAGGAGCTGCAGGATGTTCACAAATTTGTTAGGGCACCTGATTTTTTGGAGGATGGTCCAGAGAACACTTCAATTCACTGTGATGAATGCCTTTGCAAGGTCAATGAATGTCACGTACAGAGGTTGATTTTGTTCCTTGCATTTTTCTTGGAGCTGTCGTGCAGTGAAGATCATGTATACTGTTCCCCTGGAGGGGCAGAAACCATTCTGGTATTCTGGGAGGGTATCTTCTGAGAGGGGTAGAAAATGGTTTGCAAGGATTCTTGCGAGGATTTTCCTAGCGGAGGTTAAAAAGGAGATACCTTGATAGTTTTCACAGTTTGTTCTTTCCCTTTTTTGAAGAGGGTGATGATGGTGGCATCCTTGAAATCTGCTGGGATTTTCTCAGTCACCCACACTTTTTCAATGAGCTGGTGGAGTTGTTGTGTGAGCTCAGGTCCTCCCTCTTTAAAGATTTCAGCAGGGATCCCATCAGGTCCGCTGGCTTTGTTATTTTTTTGTTGGCTGATGGCATTGCTGACTTCTTCCAAACTAGGTGGTGCTGCAAGATCATCCCTGGTTTGTTGTGGGATTTGTGACAGAACCTCTTTGGCCACATTTGAGTTGTGATTCAGGAGGCTCTGGTAGTGTTCTTTGCAATGTAGTGCAATTGAATTTTTGTTCTTCAGAAGTTTGGTTCCATCTGATGAGCATAGAGACCGTATGCCATGGTTTCTTGGTCCGTAGATGACCTTTATGGCTTTGAAAAATCCCTGAGCATCATGGGTATCTGCCTTCTTTGAACCTCAGCTTTTGCACTGGCATAGATATTTTTCTTTTCTTTTCTTTTTTTATAAACAAGTTTTATTGGTTAAAAACATTTACATGGGAATCACAACACATAATAGTCAAGGGTACATCTACCCAGACTTACACATAACTACGACATAATGGGTGGGTATGGGAAAGGGGGTAGGGGAAAAGATACGTTCGGTTGGACCCTAAACATATAACATCTAAAAACAGGTTGACTTCACCTGGATTCGGAGGGGGTTACATTATTATTGGTCAAAATATTCAAAATTAACTTAGAACTTATATCCAGAAGCCTTGCAACTCTAATTTCTCCTTATTCTTTATATAACATAAAAATGGTTTCCAAGTTTCCTCAAAGTCTATACTTGAGTTACCTCTCACAAGATTCGTTAATTTGTCTAGTTCTGCTAATTCCATGATTTTAATTAAGAGTTCTTTGTTTTCTGGCGTTTCGGTATTCTTCCAATACCGTGCAAGCACGATTCTGGCCGCCGTGAGGATGTAGCATAGTAGTTTTTCCCATGTGTCTGCCCATTGTTTGTTGTTCTATAATATTCAAAAGAAATAACTCAGGTGTTTTTTCAACTTTCTCTCTCAATATTTCTTGCACTAACTTATGTATTCTACACCAGTACTGTTGTGTAACTTCACACGACCACCATTGATGATAGAAGGTACCCCTGTTCTTTTGGCACTTCCAGCATCTGTCGCTGGTGTTACTATAGATTTTTGATAATTGTGCAGGGGTCAGGTACCATCTGTACATGATTTTTAACTGATTTTCCCTTAATGTATAGGCATACATGTATTTTGGTGTTATTTTCCACATCTTTTCCCATTTTTCCCTGGGAATGTTGTGTCCTATATTTTTGTGCCATTTTTCCATATATTCCCTCATAGGGGCCTTATCGTATCTCTCCGCTAAAATATATTTATATAACTTACTTACTCTTTTATTTTCTGAGCACAACAAGATCTTTTCTCCCTGGGACATTGTCTCCGACCATCCCACTTTATAGTCTATTTGGTATATCTTTTCCATTTGGGTGTACTGAAACCAGTTTAACTTTCCTTCACACAGGTCTTCTCTCTTTTTTATTATCATCTTGTTATCTTCCTTCATTAATATTTGCTTATATGTTGGCCATCCTTCTTTCCCTGTCTTCATCATGTTCATCGCCTCGACTGGCGATAGCCAAAGAGGGATTTTAGGTGAGATTTTCTCCTTGTATTTTTCCCAAGTTTTAAAAAGGGGGGCTCTTATTATGTGGTTTTTGGAATTTTTGTCCTGTTGGTATTTATTATAAAATAAATATCCATGCCAGCCATATCTCATTCCACAGCTTTCTATATTTAGCAGTTTTCTGTCTTTTAGATCTAGCCAGGTGCTCAGGTTTTTCAGACAGTTCGCATCATAGTAAGCTACTAGGTCCGGGAATCCCAGTCCTCCATTTGATGGGAGATCTTGCATAAATTTTCGTTTTATTCTGGCCTTTTTCCCGTTCCATATAAACTTGCTAATCTCCGATTGCCACCTTTTTAGGATGGTATAGTTTTTTAGTATGGGAAGTGATTGAAATAAAAAGTTTATCTTCGGAAATACCTTCATTTTAATAGTTGAGATCTTTCCTAGTAATGAAAGATTTATATTCCTCCAGGCTTTTAGGTCGTCTTTTATTTGGTTCCAAGTTTCCTCATAATTATTTTTAACTAATTGACAATTTTTTGATGTTAATTGGATTCCTAGGTATCTAACTTTTTTTGAGATCGGGATATTAAATCTTTTTTCTATTTCTTCGCTTTCTTTTTTATTGATATTTTTTATTAGAATTTGTGATTTTGTTTTGTTCAATCTAAAGCCAGAGATCGTCCCATATTCTTCTAATTTTTAATCCAGGGTTCCATGTTTTCTGTAGGGTTATCGATAACACATACC